>PVJL010001768.1:0-235378 GCA_004026885.1 Lyroderma lyra
AGCTATCTTGGCTCTTAGAGTGCTTAATATGCTCAATATGAACACTAATTCTCTTGGCAAGGATCTTGCCCTTAACTTGTTTGTTTACAACAATGTCACCGCATGCTGGGTAACGCTGACTCTTCCAGTTTTGCCATGGTAACATTGGTGGGGCATTTCTTTTTGAACAGTGCCCATTCCCTTGATGTCTACAAGATCACCTTTCTTGTAGATTCGCATATATATGAATTATTTAAAGGACAAAATGAAAGAGGGATTTGGGAATTCCTACTCACTCTTCTTTTTAAACAAATAATATCTTAAAATGAATAAAAATTTATAAAGGATAAAAGTCAGCTTCATAGAAGAACTCAAATCTGAGTCTGTTTTTCTCTAGTTGAGTATGAATTATTCCTGTACATGCTGTACTAATCAATCACCCAACAAACACAAAATTTCAAGATTCCTCACCAGTGCATAGGTTAGATGAATTATTGTGAAAATGACAGTACTAATTAACACTGGTAGATGTAGGCATAGTTCAAAACACATTTCAATCAGTCACTTTCATATGGTTCCAAAGCAAAATTCTATCATAAAGTGCACTGCCATGCCACACATGATACCAACCTGTGAAATGTTCAGTAAATTCTTGTTCCAGTTTCATGGCTCTCTCAAACGTCTTTCTGGCTTGTTCTTCTGTTAGACGCTTATTCATTTCCCTATACAAATAAATTTTGAAATTGGTAATTACAAGACTTCTCGAAGAAAGATGACAAAAGAGATGACACATGAAACACACAAGCATGAAAGACTAAGGTCTGTTGAGATTATGAATGTCATTAAAAAGTAGATTCAGTCACTGAATATGTATGTAGCTTTATACCTGAAATGATAGAAGGGTTTCAACACGTCTTTGGTATTGGTTCAAGGCAGCCAAACAAACAAACAAAAACCCCTGTAATTTGACAGTTCTGACTTTGATGACAATTTCAAACCAAAATGACTTACAGATCTACCTAATTTACAGGTAATAAGTGGAAAATATTAACATATTAAACAACACTGTGGAGAAGGCAAATGGCAAAATACAGTTTGGAGAAAACTGCAAAAAAATGATTTAGTTTCTTCAATAAATAAATAGAAAACATGAAATATGTTTGAACCAAGTTCCAAATAAGGTCTGTTCATGAGTTTGGATCTTGATACAAACAAATGGAAAAGAACATATATAAAACTTATGAAATAATCAGGAAAATTTTCACTATGTAATGATATTAAAAAATTATTAAGTGAGAATGCTTTTAAACACAAGAAATTCTTTTCTTTCAAATATATACTGAATTATATGAATGAAATCAAGTCACAGCTGAGATTTGTTTCAAAATAATCCAGGGGAGTTCCCTGATGGTGTAGTGGCTTAAGGCTTCCGCGCTGGCGCTGTCAGTGCTGTGGCCTGGGTTCAATTGCCGGTCAGGGAGCTACTCACATACCAAAAAGCAAAATATCCGGAGTAGAGAGGTAAGGAGGTAGGGTTAAAGATAAAACAAGGTTGGTCAACTGATAATTATTGTTGTAGCTGAATGATGGGTATATGTGAGTTTGTTCTTAAGAGGGAAAGCTTTCAATATTTCACCATTAAAATGTTTTCTGTTATACTTTGTAGATGACCTTCACTACATTTCTAAGAAAATTCTTTTATTTATTTTCAAAATGTTTTTGTCATGAATGGATAAAAGTTACCATTTTAACCATTTTTACACATACAGTTCAGTGGCATTAGTATCTTCACACTGTTGGACAACCATCACAACCATCCAACCCTGTAATTCTTTTCATCTTGTAAAACCAAAATACAATACTTACTAAAAATAGCACTCTGTTCTCACTTTCCCCCAGCCTCTATAACTACCATTACATTTTCTGTCTTTATAATTTTGATTACTCTTTAGTACCTCATATAAGTGAAATCACATGGCATTTGTCTTTTTGTGCTGGCTGATTTCACTTAGCATAATGTCTGCAAGGTTCATCTATGTTGTATACCATATTGCAGAACTTCCTTCCTTTGTATGTGTATACATTTGCTTATCGATGAACACTTGGGTCTCTTTCACGTTTTAGTATTGTGAATAATGCTATTATGAACACGGGTGTAAAAATATCTCTTTAAGACCCTGCTTTCAATACCAGAAGTGAACTGCTGGATGATATGGCAATTCTATTTTTATTTTTTGAGGAACTGCCATACTATTTTCTACAGGGGTTGTACCATTTCACATTGCTACCAATAGTGCACAGGAGTTCCATTTTTTTCAAAACCTTGTCAGCACTGTTTTGTGTGTGTGTGTGCACGCTTGTTTTTTGAAAGTAGTCATCCTAATGAGTATGAGGTGGTATCTCACTGTAGTTTTGATTTGCATTTCCCTAATGAATAGTGATGTTAAAGCCTCTTTTCATGTGTTATTACCTATTGGGTTGTTTTCCTGCTGGATTTTAGGAGTTCTTTATATATTCTGGATTTTAATCCTTTCTCAGATACAGGATTTGCAAATAATCTGTGGTGGTCTTTATACTCTGTGGACAGTGTCAAAATTTTGATAAACAAAAAATTTTTAAATGCTCATGAAGTCTAATCTTTTTTTATTCTTTTGTTATCTGTGCCTTTGGAGTCATAACCAAGAAACTATTCTCAAATCCAATGTTGTGAAGCTTTTGTCCTATGTTTTTTTTTCTAAGAGTTTTATTGTATTACATTAGGCATTTGATCTATTTTGAGTTAGTTTTTATATATGGTGTTAGCTAAAGGTCCAACTTCATTCTTTTGCACGTCAACATCCAGTTTCCCAGCATCATTTGCTGAAAAGATTATCCTTTCCTCCTTTGAATGGTCTTGCATCTTTGCCAAAAATCAATTGATCATGTATGTGAGGGTTTACTTCTGAACTCCATTGGTCTGTATGCCTGTCTTTAGGCTAATACCACACTGTTATGATTACTGTAACTTTGTAGTGAAATTAGGTGTCAGGAAGTGTGAGTCTTCCAAGTTTTTCTGTTCTTTTTAAAAATTGTTCTGGCTATTTGGAGGTCTCTTGAGATTCCATATGAATTTTAGTATGGGTTTTTCTATTTATGCAAAAATAGTCATGCGATTTTAATAGGGACTGCATTATATTTGTAGATCACTGTGGGGAGTTTTGGCAATTTAACAACAATTGTCTTTTAATCCATGCACACAGAATGTGTTTCCATTATTTATACCTTCTTTCAGCAATGTTTTGTAGTTTTCATTGTACATGTCTTTCACCTCCCTGGTTAATTACCAACTTTATCCTTTTTGATGCTACTGTAAACAAAATTGTTTTTGTAATTTCCTTTCAGATTGTTTATTGCCTGTATACAGAAATGCAACTGATTTTGTGTTTTTATATGCTGATATTTTGTTGAATTTATTACTTTAATAGCTTTTTATGTGGCATTTTTAGTGTTTTCTACAGGTAACATCCTATCCTCTGCAAACACAGATAATTTTACTTCTTCCTTTCCAATCTGGATGTCTTTTATTTATTTTTCTTGCCTAATTCCTTTGGCTAGAACTTCCAGTACTATGTTGAACAGAAGTGGTGAAAGCAGGAATCCTCACCTTGTTCCTGATCTTAGAGGAAAAGCTTTTTCAGTCTTTTACCATTGAGGATGATGTTTGTTGCGAGTTTTTTTTATTTTGAAGAATGTTTTTATTATAAAAGGATGTTGGATATTGTCAAATATTTTCCTGCATCAAGCTGATTATGCAGTTTTTCCTTCACTATGTTGATTGATTTACGTATGTCAAACCATTCTTGCAGACCAGAAATAAATCCCGCTTGGTCATCATGTATAATTCTCTTAATATGCCACTGAATTCGGGTTGCTATTAATAGTATTATGTTGAGGACCTTTGCATGAATGTTCATACGGGACACTGGTCTATAGTTTTTTGTAGGGTCTTTGTATGGCTTTTTCTTACCAGGGTAGTGCTGGCTTTACAGAATAAATTAGGAAGTGTTCCTTTCCCTTCAATTTTTTGGAAAAGTTTGAGAAACATTGGCATAGATCTTTTTAAAATGTTTGGTATAAATTAACAGTGAAGTCATCCAGTTCTGGTCTTCTCTTTGTTGGGAGTTTTGATTACTGATTCAATCTCTTACTAAATAGGTCCATTTAGATTTTCTATTTCTTCATGATTTAGTATTGGTAGGTTTTATATTTCTAGGAATTTGTCCATTTAGGCTATCCATTTTCTTCTGGTGCACAATTGTTCATAGTACTCTTATAATCCTTTTTATTTCTATAGACTCAGGAGTAATGTCTTCACTTTCATTTCAGATTTTAGTAATTTGAGTCTTCTCTTTTTCTTAGTCCACCTAGCTAAAGATTTGTCATTTGTGTTGATCTTTTTGAAGAACCAATTTGTGGTTTCATTAATATTCTGTTTTGATGACCTCTGCTCTATAATTTTCATTGTTTCCTTTGTTCTATTAGCTTTGGGTTTAGTTTGTTCTTTTCCTAGCTCCCTAGGTTGTAAAAGGTTAGGCTGTTGATTTGAGATTGTTCTTATTTTTTAATGTAAGCATTTATAGTTATACATTACTGCCTTAGACCTGCTTTTGCTGTGTCCTGTAAATTTTGGTATGTTATCATTTTCATTAATCTCTAAGTATTTTCTAATTTCTCGTGATTTTTTTCCTTGATCCACTGGTTGTTTAATCTTTTCACTTCATTAACTGACTTCGTTTTTTTTTTTTTTCAAAATGAGTCAAAAAGCCACAAAAAATAAAAAGTTGGCATTTTGACTACTTTATACATTTAATAATATTTTGAGCTGCTTTGTATATAAATGACATTATTTTTGATGTATGATAATAAATTTACCATTATATTGACTTTTAGCAAAAAATACTCAAAACATACTAAGTGGCATCAATTAGATTTAAGTATAGATAAATTAGAATCTAATGGCATTGATGACATAAAAAATTTGTTACAAAGTATTATACAATATGGCATAAAAAACATCTTGGTGATAGTGCAAGCCACAGGAAACATATTTAAAAATCTTATAAATGGCAAAGTAGAGGCAAAAGTTTTTTGAGCTTGTTGGGTAAACTCGAACACAGCAGTTAGTGGATGGAAATATTCATTTGGATATATATGAAATATTGCAGCAAAAGGTTAATGTGTGTTAATGCCCACATTTTTGTGAATTTTGTAATCTTACTTTTGTTGTTGATTTCTGACCTCTACCTGCTGTAATCAGAGAAGATAATTTTATCTTTTTTTCTTTTTCTTTTTTTTGCCTTTTTTTTTTGTATGTGGGTAGCTCTCTAGATGGGAGTCGAACCCAGGCCGCAGCACTGATAGCACCGGAGCCTTAAGCCACTGCACCACCAGAGAACTCCCAGAGAAGATAATTTTATGATATTTATCTTTTAAAACTGATTGAGACTTAATTTGTGGCCTATGGCCTATTCTGAAAAATAATCCCATGTGCAAATGAGAAGAATGTATACTTTGTTGTTGTGTTGAGAGTTCTGTATATGTCTGTTAGGCCTAGCTGGTTTATTGTGCTAAGCCTTCTATTTCCTTACTTATCTTCTGTCTGGTTGTTCTATTATTCTGAGTTGGGTATTGAAGTCTCCAATTATTATTGTAGACCTATATTTCTCCTTTCAATTCTGTCCATTTTTGCTTCATATATTTTAATGATTTGTCATTAGGTAACTAAATGTTTATAAATGTTATATTTTCTTGCCATACTGAAACTTTTATGAATATATAATGTCCTTCCTGTTGCATGTAACCTTTTTTGATTTAGTTTATTTTGTCTGATATTAGAATAGCATACCTGTTCTCTTTTGGTTACTATTTGCATGAATTTATTTTTCCATCCGTTTACTTTCAACTTCTTTGTCTTTGGATCTCATGTTTTATCCATTCTGCCAATCACTGTCTTTTGATTAAAAAGTTTAATCAATTTAAAGTAATTGCTGATTAAGGATGGACGTACTTCTGTCATTGTGCTATTTGTTTTCTATATGCCCTATAACTTTTTTGACCCTCACTTCCTGGATTCTTGTCTTCTCTTGTGTTTAGCTGATTTTTTTGTAGTGAATGTTTAAATTCTTTTATTTCCTTTTGTGTATATTCTACAGACATTTTATTTGTGGTAACATTTAACATCCCACAGTTACAATACTCTAATCTGAATTTATTAAAACCAGTTTAATTTTAATAACATACAAAAATTCTGCCCCTTTATCAATTCTGTCCCCACCCCTTTCATTTGCTGATGTCACAGGTTTAGATTTTTATATACTGTGTGCCACAAAAAATGAACCGGTAATTATTTTCAATGCATTGGTCTCTACAGTTAGTTTCTACAATTATGTAGAAAACAAGATTTGAAGTTACAAACCAAAGTTGCAGTAACAGTAGCTTTTACACTGTTTTTTTCTTTAAATGTATTAGTCTCAAAATATGGAGGAAAAAATAAGCATAGTTACAAATGATTGTTACATTACTAGTTTTATAATTGCCAATGTGTTTACCTTTGAGATATTTCTCCATATAGCTTTGAGTTACTGTCTAGTGTCCTTTTATTTCACCTTGCAAGATGCTCTTGAGCATTTTTTGTAGGGCAGGCCTAGTGGTCATGAATTTCCTCAGCTTTTGTTATCTGGGAATATCTTAATTTCTCCCTCATCAGAAAATTTGCTAGCTACAGGATTGTTGGTGGACAGTTTTTCTTTTATCAGTTTGACTATATTGGCCACTGTCTTTTGTCCTCCAAAGTTTCTTATGCAAAATCTGCCTGTAATCTTATTGAGCATCCCTTGTATGTGATGATTCACTTCTCTCCTGCTGACTTCAAGATTCTTTGTCTTTTGAAAATGTGATTATAATGTGTCTCAGTGTGGGTCTCATTGAGTTCAGCTTACTTGGAGATTGTTGAGCTTTTTGGATGTTTATATTCATGTCTTTCATCAAACTTGGGAAGTTTTCAGCCATTACTTCTTTCTATAGGTTTGGGAAGTTCTCATTGACTAATTTATTTGAATAAGCTCCTTCCCTTCTCCCTCTCTTCTCCTTCTGGAGAAGAGAAGCTAACCAGATGGTGCAAAGAATGAGTGATTTTGAAGATAGAAATCTAGAAATGACACAAATGGGAGAGAGAGACTTAAGAGAAAAATAAATGAAAGAACTCTATAAGAACTACCTGACTCCATCAGAAACAACAAAGTAAGAATAACTGCTTTAGAACTGCAACTGTGAATTTTCTGTCATTCAAAATTACGTATTTCCATGCTTATTTACTGGAGATTTTTCATTTTCTTTCTGAGCTGCCTTGTTATCTTGGTTATTCATAGAGTTCGATGTATTATTTCTCTGCCTAGGCATTTATGGGAATGAAATCTGCTTTTTTAAAAACAGTGACACTTTTCTATTTAGTAGGCTGATAATAAAAGGCCTTTCTCCTGTTTTTTAGTAGGTGGTGCAATTAAAAAAATTTTTTTGATTTTGCACTGCTCCAGCTTCTTGGATCTCTGCAAGGTGGTGGATAATGCCCTGTATTTCCTGGGGAGGTGGGCATCTCCTCTGTAACCACATTGCTTTAGTCTTAGGGGACCAACTTTGTGGTGAGTGATGGGGTTTTGAGCCTGTGAAATCCCAGTGTTGTCCCCTGCAACCAGACACTGCTGGCAATGATACACTGCCCAAGGTGTCTCAGGTACACCTGCTGGTATCAGGTAGGACAGGTGTGCATGTGTGTGTGTGTGTGTGTGTGTTTGCCTGGGAGAGGCCAGTTTTGTTCTCCTTCCACTAATGGTGACTGTCAGACTCCAACTGCCTCATCTCTGTCTCTCCATCTTCACTGGGAATTAGAGTAGGGTATGTCTGCTGCTCAGGGGGAAATGATTCTGCTTCCCCAGTTCTCAGGGCTGCAGACAGTGTGCTCTGTAACCTGACACTCACTGATACAGCTTCTTCTGGGGCTCTGCTGCTAGCTCTGGGAAAGTAAGGGGAGTTGAGCTCTGGGAAGATGAGGTGAGGTGGCCTGGCTCCATGGCTTTGTTTTTCTGCCTGGAAATGGTGGCCATCAGATCACAGTTGCAGCACCTCTGTGTTCTGTCTCTGCCCCATCATTGTGTTCAGCCACAATCACTTAGGCAGGAATGGTTATTCTCTCTCTCTGTTCCTCAGGGATTCAGAGAGTGCATGCTGCAACCTGATTCCTCTTGTCTCCTGAGACTTGCAGTAAGCTTCGGGCTGTGTATATGGCACCCGTATCTGCTCTTTCCCCTTCCCTCCTCCCTGGTTTACTCCAATTTGCCTCCTTCAGGTGTTTCAATGCTTCATGTTTCAATGTTTAATGACTCTCTCAGATGTGTTTGTGTGCTGAGCAGGAAATCATTTGTCGAACTATAGCTATTTGACTTGTAACTTCAAGCGGAAAGAACAGGGGTACCATTCACACTGCCATGCTTCTGATGTCACTCCATTATTTCTTCAAATATCCTCTGCCCTTTCTCTCTTTTATTTCTGGGACTTCCAGATGTGTGTGTTTGCTTTGATGGTACCCCAAAGGTCCCTTAGGCTCTGTTCACTTTTCTTCAACCTTTTTGCTTTCTGTTCATCACCTTTATAATGTCCACTATCCTATCAAGTCCACTGATTCTTCTGCTGGCTCAAATCTGCCTTGGAATCCCTCTAGTGATATTTTCATTTCAGTTATGATACTTTTCAAATTCAAACTTACTTTTTGGTTTCTTTTTAGGTTTTCTATTTCTTTATTGATATTTCCATTTTGTTCACAAATTGTTTTCTTGACTTTCTCCACATCTTTCTTAGCTCATTGAAAATCTTTAGGACAGTTGTCTTAAAGTCTTTGTCTAGTATATCTGCTATTAGGTCTTTTTTTTAAATTTTTAATTTTATTGATTGATTGATTGTATGTAGGTAGTTCCCTGGCCGGAAATCGAACCCAGGCCACAGCGATGACAGCACCAGCGCCAAAGCCTTAAGCCACTACACCACTAGGGAACTCCCTTTTTGTTATTTTTATTTTTTATTTTCATTAGGTCTTTTTCAGGGAGACATTCTGTTGATTTTTCCCTGCTTTGACTAGGCCATAATTTCCTGTTTCTTTTTATGCCTTTTAAGTTTTTGTCGGAAACTGGACATTGGAATGTTATAATGTTAGAGCTAAAATTCTTCTTTCTCCGCTTTTTTTTTTTTTTAAAGAAAAGACCTGAGAAGTCCTTAAATGCATACCTGAGGATCAGGTATGCATTTAAGGACTTCTCAGGTCTTTTCTTAGCCTGTGCCTTTCCTTGGGCATGTGTGGTGACTTTCTAAATGCCCCCATATTTGTGAATGACTTAGTCTGGTTCCTAAATGATGAAAAAGAAAAAGTAAACTAGTGGTAGAGAGGCACTGACACTTAACTCTCTGGAAGTCACTTCAGCCTGGGGGTAGAGGGTTGTAACAATGGCAATGGGGTTTGCAACAATGGCTCCCTGACTCTATGTCTGCATTTCCAAATCAGAAGCAGCAACCAGCTATCAAAGCACAGATCCCCAATATGTGGAGGACAGGGTCCTTATTGTCCACCTTGACTCCCATAAGTTTTGTGCCAGGTGCTCAAGTAATGGGTATGCTGCTGCATGCTATTTGGCTATTACCATGAATAGTGCTGAAATAAACCAAATCAACTATTTAAAACTTCCTCTAGAAGCTATAAACCTTCAATAGATTCTCAAGTTCCAAAATAGTTACAGCAGACAGATCCTGCAAGTCTAATTGTTGTTGAGGTGGGAAGATGGATTGCTGGTAGTTCCTATTCCATGTTCTCTCTAGCTCCACCACTGGTTAATTTAAAATGTTAAACTAGCTTTGCGTTCCTTGAATAAACCCAACTGTTTTATTTTATCTAATTAAAATATTAATTGTTGGATTCAATTTGCACATATTTTGGATTTTGGTATGGAGTTTTGCATCTGTATTCATGTTAAGACTGGCTTGCTTTTTTTTTCATTTCCTGTGAAGCCTTTTTCAGGTATTGGTAGTAAATGAATGCTCATAAAATTAATTAAAAAATGTGTGCAAAATTGGTATTACTTCTTAGCTTTTGGTAGAGTTCAGTAAGACCTCTTGGCTGAGTGTTTTATTTAAAGAAAGTCTTTTCATAACAAGTCAGGTTCTTTAGTAGGTACAGAAAAGTTTTTCTATTTTTTTTAAGGTTTCTTTTGAAGTGTAACTTCCAAACATAGTATAAAAATATCATAAATGGACAGCTTGATGAATTTTCACCAACTTATATTTACCTACATGTTTAGCATCTAGATCAAGATACAGAACATTACACCAACAACTCAGAATCTGGGTGTGCTCACTCTAAGTCACCTACCCTCAAAGAGCAACCTGTATTTGACTTGTAAAAGCAATGATTAATTTTATTATCATAGAATATGTATAAATGGAATCATGAAGTACAAGGGCTGTCCAGAAAAAATCCAGCCACAGATGCCTCTATTTTTCATATTACATGGCTGGATACTTTCCAGACAGCCCTCGTATATATACTTTTAGTTCTGAACTTTGTTTTTACTCAAATGTGTTTTTGAGATTCTTCCATATAGCCACATTTTGTTTTACTGCACACTGTTTAATTGTGCTTCACAGATAATAGTTTTAAAAAATAAAGATTTGTGGCAACACTGTATAGAGCAAGTCTACTGGTGCTATTTTTCCAAACAGCATTTGCTCACTTTGTGTCTCTGTGTCACAACTGGATAACTCTCATAATATCACCACCTTTTTCATTAGTCTTATGTTTGTTATGTTACTATTTCAATTGTTATGGGGTGCCATGAACTGCGCCCATATAAGATGGTAAACTTAATAGATAAATATTGTGTGTGTTCTTTCTGACTGCTGCACTGACCTTTCTTTCTCCTTCCTCTTGGGCCTCCCTAATTCCTGAGACATAGCAATACTGAAATAGAGTTAATGAATAACCTTACAATGGCCTCTAAGTATTCAAGTGAAAGGAAAAGTCATTATGGGTCCCACTTTAAGTAAAAAGCAAGAAATAATTAAGCTTAGTGAGGAAGGCATGTCAAAAGCCAAGACAGGTTGAAAGCTAGTCCTCCTGTGCTAAACAGCCAAGTGGTGAATGCAAAGGAAAAGTTCCTGAAGGAAATTAAAAATGTTACTCCATTGAGCACACGATTGATAAGAAAGCAAAACAGCCTTGTTGCTGATAGGGAGAAAGTTTTAGTGGTCTGGATCAAACCAGCTATACCATTCCCTTAAGCCAAAGCCTAGTCCAGAGCAAGGCCCTAGCTCTCTTCAATTCAATGAAAACAAAGAGTCAGTCAATGTGGGAGACTTCATTGTTTCTTTAAATAAAGATTTCCATAGCCACCTGAACCTTCAGCAACTAGCAACCTGATCAGTCAGTCAGCAGTCATTACATCAAGGCAAGAATATCCACTGTCAAAAACAGTATAATTTGCTGAAGGCTTAGATTACGGTTAGTATTTTTTAGACATAATGCTACTGTATACTTAATAGACAATAAATAGTGTAAATATAACTTTTATATGCAGTGAAAAACCAAAAAATTGTGATTTGCTGATGGCATTTGGATAGTTTCAAGGTTTTGGTTATCTTGAATAGTACTTCTGTCAACAATCTAGTACGTGTTTTTGATAAACTTTTCTATTGAATATATATCTAGAGATGAGATTTCTAGGTCCTAAGTTATGTATATGCCTAGCTTTAGGAGATAACTGTAAACAGTTTACCAATGTGGCTATACCAATTTACACTCTTTATTTATTTTTTATGTGGGTAGTTCCCTGGCTAGGAAACGAACCGAGGCTGCAGCATTGACAGCGCTGAAGCCTAGCCACTACACCACCAGGGAACTCCCACCAATTTACATTCTTATCAATATTATGAATTTCAGTTGCTCCATATCCTTGCCAACATTTGATATGTGTATTTTTTCATTTTAGCTATTCTGGTGTGTGAGTGATAGTATATGATATGGTGGATTTTAACTTGCAGTTCCATGATTAATTGAGCACCATCTCATATGTTTATTGATTATTTGGATATCCTCTTTTGTAAAATACCCAAGTCCTTTGCTCATTTTTCTACTGGGTTGCCTGTGCTAACCTTTCTAATGTCTACTGGATATGTCGTGATATTCCCATTTTCATTCTTCATGTTATTTATGCCTTTTTTTTCTTTTCTTTATCTTTCTTATTAATGTTTTATAGTATTTTCAAAGAAAACATTTCTAGTTTGATGATCCTCTCTACCATATCTCTGTTTTCTATTTCATTAATATCTACCTTCTTTGAGTTAGTTTAACTGACTAGTATTTCTCTACTTTCTCAAGATCTTATATTTTCAACATTTATTTTCTAATACTTAACTTCCATCATTCTTTCTTAATATTTAAAGCTGTGAATTTTCCATCATCAAGGCTAGCAGATCCTCCAAATTTATTTACTTGACCATTTCATTACCATTTAGTTTAAAACATGGATTAATTTATGCTGTAATTTCTTCTTTGACCAATTCAGAAATACAATGCTTAATTTTCAAATATATGGGGATTTCTAGTGATCTTTTTCTTTTTTTTCTTTTTTTTTTCTTCTTTTTCTTGGTAGGGGTAGTTCCCTGGCTGGGAATCAAACCGAGGCCGCAGCATTGAGAGCGCCGAAGCCTAGCCACATGTGAGAATGACTGTGCACTTGGAATTTGTTCCTCTGGGTCAAATAGTCAACCAAATTTTTTATCTGGAAATTTTGAGAAGGTTGCATCATAATTTGTGGAAGAAAGGTCCAGAGTTGTGGCAAACAAATGACTGATTCTTCTACAATGACAACACACCTACCCACACCACACTGAATGTTCAGCAGCTTTTGACCAAAAATGGCATGACCCCCAGGCCCCACCCTCCCTATTCATTTGATCTTGCCTGCCCGAGAGACTTTGTTTCCTAAGATGAAAAAAGTCCTCAAAGGGAAACGTTTTCCCAATGTGGAAGAGGTGAAACAAAAACCAGAAGCACTAAAAGGCATCCAAACCAATAAGTTAAAAAACTGCTCCAAGCAGTGGAAAAGTGTCTTGATAGGTGTACTGCATTGAATGGAGAGTACTATGAAGGAGACTGAAGTTTAAACATGTAAGAATAAATACACAATTTTTAATAAATAAATTGTTTTGTTTTTTTTTTGGGGGGGGTCCTCCCCCATATTTCTTACTTTAAAGTATACTACTATCAACCAACTTACTTTTGAGTAATGTCTGCATGGTAATCTTTTTTTCCATTCTCTTACTTTAAGCCTTTCTATAACCTAATATTTAAGGTGTATCTTAGGAAAGCAACATATAGTTGAGGGGTTTCATAACATACCATTCCCAAATATGGCACACACACTGGCATGAATATTTTAAGTTGAATAAATCTGAAAAATGAAAGGTGCAGGAGGAACTCTGATATTCTCCTGAAGTTTGGCTGTAAGATCCTCACATGGATGACTTCCCTATACCTGGAGGAAAGAAGCATCTTATCTCCAAAGATGGAAGAATGCTGAGAAGAATTTGAATGAATAGGCCTTGCTAAGTTTCCTTTACTCTTAGCTCATATTCCATGGTCTGAACACATTTTCTCATGACTTTCTACTCTTCTTCAAGGCTAGTGTAAAAAGACTCAGGTTTACAATTTTTGGGGGTTTTCATTTCCTTATGAAGGTTTCCACACCCTACAAAACTAAAATAATTTGTATGCTTTTCTCTTGTTAATTCTGTCTTTTGTTACAAAGGGCCAAATTCAGAACCCAGAAGAATAGAAGGAAAAAATTTTTTTCCTCTTCTACAAAAGCAATGTATAATTGTTTCTTTTATCCTTATTCTTTCTGATTTTTTGCTTTTTAATTAGACTATTTAGTCTACTATTTAATTAATGAACTATTTGGGTTCATTTATACCATCTTACTATCTGTATCCCTTTTGCCCCCCTAGTTTTATGTTTCTATTTGTTCTTTCCTCTCTTTAGTTTTTATTTAAATTTTATTTTTTGCCCTCTATTAAGAAGTTATATATTACTTTATTTTCTTAATGGTTTTTCAGAGATGTACTGCCCAATTCAGTAGGTACTAGCCACACGTGACTAAATTTAAAATTCTAATACATGTTACCTTATACCTTAGTGATGATGATGATGATAATTACTATTGCAGAGTGCTTATGTAATCCTCAGAACAACCCTAACAAGTGGGTATACTATTAATTTCTCCATTTTACAGATACAGAAATAGAGATGCAAGGAGGTTAAGTAAATTCCTAATGTGGTAAGTGATAGACACTGAACCTGTACTTAGAGGCTGTGCCTTAGGCAATTATACTTACATGATATTTTCCATGGTTTTGGGTTTAATAAAAATTGAGATTGGATAAAGTTGTGCAATCTGTAATCTCTTTATGGCATTTCCAGACACGTCGAGGATACAGTGTTTGCCCTAAAACAGAAGGAATAAAGAAGAAAAATAAGTGAACCAAATATTTTCAAATATATTAAAGATATATTTCCTACAGGTACAAAATCTGAATTATGATATATTTGGATCCTTTCACTTAAGCAAAATGGTCATTTCTGTTAGCAAATTTCAGAGGGGAAATGAAATAAAGACAATGAATAATGACTATAAGTAATTTTTTCTCAAATATTATATTTAAAAAGGAATGAAAATACAGTTCCCTATTTTTATTTTGCTGAGAACGGGCCTGATAAAAACATCGTAAACTACCATCATAAAAGAATATATGATCAAAAATAAGGTAAAGAGCATAAAGGAGAATCTTTAAAATGGAATAAATTTATAAAACTTTACTACTACTACTCTATCCCATTTTTCATTTTATTGGGGACCAGCAAAAACTTTATTGCAAACTGGCATTTGGGAACCCCAGTTCTGGATTTAAGACATTTTTCTGACATGCTTCAATTCACTGAGGGGAATGACCATTTAGGTTTTTAATGAAGATGAACATTTTCATGCTAAATAAGAGAATACTTATAATTTATGAAACATTTTTAAAATAACATATTTTAAATTAGGTACTCCCCCATAATGCATTTTGTAATCCACGGGCTTGAGTCCACTTCAGTGAATGATAATTTCACTCTTGTAGGATATTTAAAATACAAAATTTTATATTATATAAATACTTCAAACATACACAAAAGTAAAAAATAGTAATAGATACTCATGTACCCACCATTTACTTTTATCAGATAATAACATTTTACCTGACTGCTTAGAAATTTAAAAATATTTTATACTGAAACATTAACATTCTATCATGTTTGCTTTATTTTATCCCTTTCTATAGGTACACAAAATCTGAGAACAAATTGCAGACATACACCTTTATCACCTATTTCCTAAACACATCTCTCACATAACCACTGTATAATTTCAGTTGCCCCTCTAACGTCCTTTACTACAAAAAATAAATAAAGTTTCTTGGTTCAGAATCCAATCCAGGATCATACACTGCATTTTAGTCTTGTCAATCTGGAAGTTTTTTTGGTCTCTGTCTTTCATGATCTTGGTATTTTTGAAGAGTTACAGAACAATTTTTTTTTTCACAGAATATGCCTCAACTTGGGTTTACCTGACGTTTCACATCAGATGGCATTTTTGGAAGGAATACTGTAGAAGTGATATTGTATCCTTTTCAGTCTATAATTATCAGAAGGCATATGATATCTATTTGTCCCATTACTAGGGATGTTAATTTTGACCATTTATTTAAGGTTTTGTCTGCCAGGTTTCTCCGCTGTTAGATCACTATTTTCCCATTTATAAATGATAAGCATTTTGGGGGGAGGCTATGTTGAGACTGTAAATATTCTATTTCTCATAATTAATTCACTCATTAATTTTAGCATACAGTTGTGTCCTGAAACAATTATTACCATGGTGGTATCAAGAAAGATTTCCTCATTTCATCATTCTTTCTATCTTTGTTAGTAGACATTCAATTGTAAGGCAAAGGGTTTCCCTTCTATCCATTTATTTATTTATGTATTTATTTATACCATTATGGACTCCTGGATTCTTACTTTATTCTTTATGTTATAATCAGTTATCATCATTTACTTTAATATTCAAATTATCTAGTCATGGCCTTTGGGGGACCCTACAGGTTGGTTTCTGTATCTTTCTGACATATCTTCATAATTCTTTAAGAACTTCCTTATTTTTCTGGCAAAGCAAAATGTTTTGGGTTCATCTTGTACCTTCCCAGGCCCAGCTTTGGAAATCAACCACTTCTTCAAGGAGTTATAGATCTTTTAAATAGAGAATGCTTTAGAAACCATGATCCATTTGTTTCCCAGCCAGAGAACTACCCACATAAAAAAAAAAAAAGGAAACCATGGTCCAGGCACTACATATTCTCATTGTTTACTGAGCAGTTACCATTTTTAGGCTTTTTTTGAGGACAGAGCAAGAAAACATAGATATGTGTATATATACACACATCTCTATTTCTACATCTATCTGTATTAGGGCACATGGGTTTATATTCATGTTTAATTCCAATCCAATTATTAGAGCTCATTCTAACCTTTACCCTTTCCCTATTTCTAAAATTCCTTCTCTGTCAGTCAGAAACCTGGCTCTCATTATTGTCAATTAATTAGCTCAACTTTAGAATATACATTAAAGTAGTTTCAGAACTGTTAGCCCATACCACTCTGAAAAACAAACCTACTAGAGTTCAATATTTATTTACAGATCTTTTTGTCTTTAACCTGGGTTCAGGATTATTGAGATCTTCTTCTTCTCCCACTTCCTCTTCAATGCAGCTATTTATTTGAAATATAGTTAGATTAGCTTAGTTTCTATTTGTGTATCATTTTGCTTTTCCCTCCTCTTACCTTGTTGATATTTTCTTAATATATAAAATGTTAACGAAGTTCTAAATGTCCAAATTATATATAAAAAAATATATTTGGAGAAATGTCACACTTCTACACTTGATCTTAGCCCAAAAGGCCGAGACGCGATAGACACGTCACACTTCATTCCCAATCTCCCATCCTTTTGACTCCTCTCTGTCAGTAACCAATCTCATTAATTTCTTATTGCTTATTTTTATATCTTATTTTTATGTGAATTGTGTATTCATATCATTCATCTTTTTCTCTATTAGATTTTTGGTCTCTCTTCCCTCAATTTTTAAGAGTTCTTTATTTGAGTATATTGGGAATATCAGCCCTTCGCTTGCAAACTTTTTCTGTCAGTCATTTTTTGATCTTCGTAGTAAGTGTTTTCCAATAGTTTTTGGAAGTGTTTTTAGCCAAGTAAAAGTCTTTAAAAAAAAATGTGGTCAAATTTATCAATCTTTTATTACATCTGAATTTTAATTCATACTTAAAAAAACCTCTGCTATGCCCAGTTATATTTTCTTCTGTCAACTGTATTAAAGCCAATTTTTGTGTATGATGTGAAGTATGGTTCTAATTTATTTTTTTCCAGTTGTTCCAGAATGATTAAAAAACCTTTTATTAAAAGCCCCAGTGATTTGAGATTACATCTCTATCATACACTACATTTCCATTTATTTGGGTCTTTCCTGTATTCTCTTTTCTATTCCACAGTCTGTTTATCTATTCATGTGCCAGTATCATACTGTTTTAATTTATAAGACTTTATAAGTATGCTTTAGTATCTGGTAGCGATAAAATCCTTTCTAGCTTTTCTTTTTGTGTTGTTCTGGTTTCTCATGTGAACTTCAATTTGACTTGTCAAGTACTACATAAAAGCTGGTAGATATTTTTATTGAGATTGTGTTCATATACAAATTAGCTTAGAACTGACAACTTTACAATATTAAATTGTCTTAGCTAAGGACCAGGGATGTCTTCACAGTTATTCAAGTCTAAAATTCTGTGTTTCCGGAGTGTTTTACAGATTTGCTCATATAATTCTGCATATCTCTTATTAAGTTTACTAATATTTTATATTCTACTTCTTATATTAGAAATGGTTTTTTTCTATCATTATCTTCTAACTGGTTATTGTTCATGTAAATGAAGACTATTAACTTCTGCATTTTAATTTTATATACTGTTACTTTACTCGTTTTTTATATCTTCCATTTTATAATAGCTTTACTTTTATAATGAATTTATAATTTATTTTAGAAAATAAATTTTAAAATAGATTTTGTATGGTTTCTCACATATATAAAAATATAGTTTTACTCCTTTTTCCAATGGTTTTAATTGATTTCTCTTGTTTAAATAACTAATAATCTTGAGGACAATGTTGAACAGTAGTGGAGATAATGGACATCCTTGCTTTGGCATCATCACAATGAAAGTGCCTCATGTTTCTCCCATTAAGGATTTAAGACTATTGATTCATCCATCCATGTCAATCTCTACTTTTTAAAAATAACACCAAACATAATATCCATAGATGACAAAAAAAGCTAACAAAAGCTTTCTTTCATCTATGGATATGTGATTTTACTATTTAGTATGTTAATATGGTCAATTACATTAACAGATTTTTTAACACTGAGCTGACCTTAAATTCCTTTAATGCCATGTGGCCATGGTATATTATTTTTACAGTGTGGTATGGATTCTGTTTAATAAAATATTTAACACTTTTCCATTAATATATGTAAGTAATATTGGTCTATGATATTTTTCTGTCCTCTTCAGGTTTAGATATCAATATTATACTTATTTTGTAAAAAGAATGCTTTTGAACAGTTTATGGAGCTTTAGGATAATCTAACCTTAGAAGATTTGGAAGAATTCCCCTGAGAAGCCTTCAGGGCCTGGTGCTTTCAGTGGGGCATTTCCTTGATAA
Source organism: Lyroderma lyra (assembly GCA_004026885.1). NCBI lineage: Eukaryota > Metazoa > Chordata > Mammalia > Chiroptera > Megadermatidae > Lyroderma > Lyroderma lyra. The sequence continues at coordinate 18,936 of PVJL010001768.1, forward strand.
TGTCCTCTATTTCTTCTAAAGAAATCTTTCCAGATCTAATAGGTTATTTTGGTAAATTATTCATCTCAACCAAGTTTTAAAATTTACAAAGATATGTGAAGTAATCTTTTATAATTTCAAACTATTTCAATGGTTATACCTCCCTGTCATTTCCTGTTTGTATTATTTGTGGTTTTTTGTTTCTAAAAAAATCAGGTTGTTAATGGTTTGCTTATTGGGTTAATTAATTTTTTAGATCTTCTGTTTTTCTATTCTTTCACACTGTCAAAAGATATCTAATTAGAAACTATATACTGGGATTACTTTGATGCTTACCTTTTCTGCTACTTCTCGCACAGACTGAACACTTGTTCCATACAGATGGTTGTTATACTGGCCAGCTTCAATAAATTTATGTTCCTGGATATCTTTTTCCATCTGCTCTCTTGAAGTCACAAAATGATAATCTCTTCCATCTACTTCATAATCTCTTTTTGGTCTAGTTGTATCTTTAATAGAAGAGAACTTGAAGTGTTTAGTATTACAAAACACAACACACAGAGAACAACTGATGTGTGGTAGATGGTGAGTGGATGGGGAATGAGTGAGAAAGATAAAAGGATTAGGAAGTACATATTCATAGTAACAAAATAGTAACAGGGATGTGAAATACAGTATGGAGAATATATTCACTGATGTAAAGACATGTAGGGTGTCTCACGGGTTAGGCATTTATATAATCACTTCATAGATTATATAAATCCCTAACCACTGTACACTTGAGACTAATATAAAGTAATATTCTATGTTAACTATAATTAAAAATATGTATATGTAAAAAAACACAAATCCATTTGCTACTTATATAATTGTTTTTTAAAGTTCAACACAACAGAGATTAAATTTGAAAAGGGACAATAATACAGAGGATGGAGGAATAACTGATAAAATATCTAAGTATATACATTAAAAAGATGGTAATGTTTATTTTTACCACAAACAATAATGTTAAGAGCAACAATTAAGAATTTTATGTGGGTTACTCACGAGGAACACATGATCCAAATTTGTCAGGAAATTCTGAGATCAAGTCATCATTTATCCTGTCTTTCATAGGTCCCAATATGATCACTGGTCGAGTATAATTAACTATAAAGATACATTGCACATTAAAAGGAATAAACACTAAATGAACATCAATGTATTTTGTTTCACCAGAAATAATATCCTTAACTGCTATAAAGAATTTATTTATTTTTCTTTCTCCACCAATGATGCCTAACTTGATAGTTTATAAACCATCACTAAGATCTTAAATTTAAGTCAATCTCTCTTTGGGCGTTATAGACTTGATAATTTAACCAAGTTAAATTTTAACAGATAATGTTTCCATACATTGCTAACATCATCTGATTACAAATGAGAAAACAGTACTGTGTTTTACTGATTATTCCTGAAGCACAAATTTTAAGAAAGCAGCTCAAAGGGCAAAAAGAAAGTAAGTATTAAGAAATTATATAATTGAAGATAATCTAACAGAAGTGTATAGACTGAATTGTAAGGGATCATGTTGAAAGAATGGAAACTGGTAGTGAGAGGTGGAATTAACATTGTGGCAGGAGGGATAAAAAGGAAGTGAGAAATTAAGAAATATAAAACATTGACAGGCTTCACAAACCTTCTTGTTGATTCACTGGTTCATAAGATAAGACATATTCTTCTTGACCACCTATTAGAAAGTTAAAATACAGATAAGAAAATCTATAAAGATAACTAATGCTAATTTAATTTTTTATATATAACATAAAACTAGAGCTTTCCTGAAAAAATAAGCTAACATATAAATAACAGCACTTAATAAATTATTTGTGGCAAGATTTAGTAAAACAATGGTGCAAATTATAAAGTCATAAAGATAAGTTTGATAAATGTAAAAGCAAAATATAAATGTGTTATTTATTTAATAACTACTGGTTACTCTGTGTTTTACAGACTGTCATTAGTTCTATTTAAAACCTTCATTTGTGATATCAGGTATTTGCCATTAATTTTTTATTTAGAATATAAAAACTATTAAATCTTTTGAAGATTAACACTTTAATGAGCAGTTCTACATATGTGTACATTAGGTAATTTACTGCTATTAAGAATATGATGTGTGACTTTGGGTGATGAACACACAACATAATACATAGACAATGTATTGTAGAATTGTACACCTGGAACCTATGTAATTTTTACTAACAAATGTCACCCCAATAACTTTAACAATTAAAAAAAAAAGAAGAATGTGCTATTTTGGTACTGACAGGTATAATATGTAACAGAATACATTTATAAATATATATGTGTGTGTGTGTGTGTATATATGTATTTATAATTACAACCATCTTACAACCAAAAAATTTTAATGCAAAGGTAAAACTGTCTATTTCACCAATGGAAAAATTCACTTATTTTAATAATTCATTCAATTAAAAAAATTTAAAGTTTAAAAAAAGCTTTAGATTCCTTACCTCCCAACAAAATTAATCACATAGACAGTAAAGGAGATAAAATATATTTTGTTTTGATTTTAAAAGCACTTTAGTAGTTAAATTAAATCCTCTATGATAAAGGTTTAGAGCTTAAGCATATATCAGATAAAAAAGTACACATTATATCTCAACTCAATGAAACAGACTAAAAAGAGTTTATTTCTTTTTATTCACACACACACACACACACACACACAAATGTGTAGAAAACAAACAGGAAGGACTGTTAATTCAAGTGGTTCAATGAAAGCAATCAATATTGGGCAATGTATCTGGAGATATTCTCCTTGATTAACAAGATTCTGTAACAAACTTTTCACTAAATTTGTCACTGATTTCTATTATATTTCATTCTATTCTATTTCTATTATATGTATGCTGTTGCAGATCTTTAAAAAAAGAAAAACACTGAAAAAAAAGAGAAAAATATATATACTGGCATAAATATTCTTTCCTGCTTTAAAAGTATATTTAATTATTTCCAAGTTTATCATGATATAGAAACTATATTATTTATAAGCTGCTTTTTAAAGTACTGTATGTAAAACACGGTTTATGTATTAACAAAAACATGCACTTTGAATATTCCACACCTACTAATTCATGCAAATGATGAGACGGACAGTATATACTTTCATTACCTCTTTTTTAGCCTTGAAAGCTGTTCAACTACTCTATGGTGAATTCTGTTTATAGGTTAATAAAATGCTAAAATATAGGAAATCAAATTCCCACACCAAAAAAAGAAAATTATGAAGTAACTATTATGCAGTAAAAATAACCAATCAAATTAATGAGGGTTAAAAAGTATACACTGTCAACATGGGAAATAGTAAAGACTGATATTAACAGGATGGACCTTTTGAACAGCCATACTCATCTGTAATCAAGATTACTTTCATATTAGACAGCATTAAAAAAAAGTTAGAAAAGCAATTTTAATTTTTAAGGAGCTAGAACTATAATATTCATGTACTCTCCCCTCCTCCCATGCCCAAATCTGTTTAAAAACTTCACATGCTTCAAACAGTTCACTTAATAGTATACTATTGACCCTTGAACAATTTGGGGTATAGGGGTACTGAGCCCCTGCACAGTTATCTGCACATAAGTTTTGAATCCCCCAAAACTTAATAGCCTACTGTTGATAACTTAAAACAGTCAATTAAGATCTATTTTTTATGTTATGTGTATTATTTTATAATGTATTCTTACAGTAAAGTAAGCTAGAGAAAAAAAATGTTATTAAGAAAATCGTAAGAGAAAATACATTTACAGTATTTACTGAAAAAACCTCACGTATAAGTGAACTTATGCAGTTCAAACCCATGTTGTTGAAGGGTCAACTGTATGCAATAACCAAGAATGTAACACAAGACACCAAAAAAGAAATCAGTATTACAGTTTGAGCAACTGCTGAAAAATTTTCCTTCATTATTTCTTATATTCACCAAAGGCTAGTGATAAACAAAAACTTGGCCCAGGCCAGCATTGGTGACACAGAATAAAAAAGGAAATAAAGCCAATTATAATTTAGCATTACTGAAAAGTATTTTAATGCTGTTAAAACAAGAATTACTAAAGAAATGGCAAAATACAAGTTTACCTTTATTTAACTAGATATTTACTTCTTTTAAAGATACACACACACATATGTATGTACTGTCTTCATAAATAACACTGCTTATAAAAAGGATTTTAATATTCCATTAAAATTTTGGAAATACTATACATTTAATATGATTTCATTTTTCAAATTCAGACTGTTACTTGGCTCTCCTTGATTTAAAAATTTTAAGCATCTAATTTTCAGTTTTATAACACATCACTAAAAAAAGTCCCAAAGAATATATATTACTTGAGATTACAAAAGAACAAGTAACTTAAAACACTTACGGTAACTACTTTCACTATCGCTGGCATTAGAAGTTACATGCTCTGAAATTGCAGAACAATGGAAAAAAATAAATAAAACACAGTGTCATGAATTTTAAAAGAGCAAATTATCAAAATAAACTAAGGTGACATTATAAAATTTTGTGATATAAACCACAAATACCCAATGAACTTTTAAAAAGCATTTTTGATTTTCTTTGAAAAGTTTAATTTTAAAAATAAATATTAGCAAGAAAAAACCCATAATTAAGGACAACGCCTTATTTTTGTACAACTGGTTATGAAGAAAATCTATATTAACAAATAACAAATAGAATATGACAGAGGCCAAAGTGACCCTAAGTTAGTCCAACTGTAGACATAAAATCCAAAAGAGAAAATGTAATTAGCATCATTTAACTTAGTTTATGAAACAGTAATGACTGACAAAGGAGACAAGTTATATTTGAGCAAACAGATGTCCATTTTAATAAAGGGATATCTTAAAAATAAATTAAAAAAATAAGAAAAGAAAAAATAAATAAATGATCTTCCGTTTCTTTCTTGTTCCTAAAAGAAATGAAAATCCATGATCCTGAGATCATACAATTAAGGTATTTTAGGTGTCAGATTCAGATGCCTCAATAAAAGTTAAATGGAAGGGAATTCTGTAAGGTGGGATTGTATTTTGTAATATAGACAGACATTTCTGAGAAACTCTGCTTTGATAAAATTGGCAATAGCTGATTTGCAAAACAATAAATATAAAGCAAATACACCCAGTTGCAAATTGCCTGGTCCTTCCTTGAAAGTGACCCCATTTCATAACTTGGTCAGTAACACCAGGCATGCTTTTCATATAGATGTAATCTCAGGTGTTTTCTCAATAAATGTTTCTCTTTAATAAAACAATAAAAAGTAATTTTATTTATAAAAAATAAAAAACCAAATTTCCCCTGGCAGGAAAATTTAAATTTCTTATGTCAGGAAATGGAAAAAAATGTTTTTAAAGGATAAGGAAAAAATTTGAGGAGAAATTATCTGCTGTACCATATCACCCACTGAGTCTTCTAAAATCAAGTAGACTACTGAAAACTTCAGAGAATGGTAGAGCTTAACATTTCAAATAAAGATAACAGTTCTTGAATTGTGACAGTTAAAAGTAAGTATGTTATTCTAACCTGCAAAGGTAAGTTATAACTTTCTGAATCATGATTATATATTAAAGCAGAAACATTAAAAATTACAATATGTTGCAAGCACATGCAAAATGGTGATTTTTAAAAAGTTTGTATTTAAACATTTCTTCCCCTATTACCTCATGGATCTCAAAACAATCACTCTAAGTTCTTATGTAATAGCCTATAGGAATGATAAATTATGATTTACAGCTTACTACTTATTATTTAGACATTTTAGTTTGCCTTAAATTGTTTTCCATGATCATCATCAAATTATTGTGAATGTCTCTATTTACATACAACCTTTTATCTTTTGTCCTATTTCCTTAAAATTCATTTCCAGAAGTAGAAAGGCCTCCCAAAAGTTCTTAAATTTATATTAGGACTGATGCTATACTCTACAATCTTTAATATGTGAAAGAAAGAAACATTAATTACTGCAATGAAGTGAAAAAGGACAGTAAGGGGAGGTACAGAAAAAATAATATTAACCATGAGTTGACAATAACAGAAACTGGGTAAAAGAATACTTGTAGAGTTTATTTTATTATTCTTCTACTAGTGAATATGTCCAACATGTTATATAATACAAATTTAAAGTTACTACTATCTCTTTGGTATCTTTTCTGGTGATTTCTCCTACTCACCATGAGTTCTGTAAAATTACCAATAGCTATTACACAATCAAGTTCTTCATGTCCTTTCAAGTATCCTTTTATGTGACTCCTCTAGAATAAAATCTTGCTTCTTAAAGCATCGCCCTTGGAAAAATCATCATCATTGCTTGGGAGTTTATTAGAAAGATAAAATGCTTTTTCCCAGATAAAACTAGTATTTTTCAAAGCACTTCATTAAAGATGTTCAAATATCCAAGAAACACATATAAATGTGTTCAAGTTTTTACTTATTAGGAAAATGCAAATTAAAACCACAAAAGTTATCTCTACCACTCACCGGAATAGCTAAAACGAAAACACAAAACCAAAAATGCCATGCATAGAGAAGGCTACCAATATTTTGCCGTGTGTAATGCACACTTTTTTGCCCACATTTGTGAGGGAGAAGTAAGGATGCACATTATACATGGGTAGTACTAATTTCACATCTATACAAATGTTTTTCATTCTTTTATTTATGTTTATGAGTTAAAAGTGTAACTCTAGAAATCAGTAACGATATCCATATGCAAAATAATGCCCTGGAATACAATAATCGATTTTTTAATACATAAAAATTTTACACACAAAAGTTCTTGTACCTTGTATCTGTTCTTGTTTTGTAATTATTTGTTACATAAAATTTCTTGTACCATAATGTGAAAAAATAAATGTTAAAATCCTTTATAATGCAAAAAACAAGTACCTAAATATAAACAAATCAAAATCTGAATTAAAAAATTAGAACAAAAGATATTTTTTCTGAAAGTGTGGGCCTAAAATGTAGGTGTGCATTATACACGGCAAAATATGGTATGTATTTTGATGCTACTTGGGGTAGATGGGGGTGGGTAAATTAGTACTGCCACTTTGGAAAGCTACTAGGCAATACCTACTAAAGCTGAACATGTATACATATCTATAACCCAGCAATTCCTTTCCTAGGTATTTTCCCAACAGAAAGACATATATATGATGGCTGTCTGGAAAAAAAAATCCAGCCATAAATGCCTATCTTTCATAGTACATTGCTTTCCAGACAGCCCTTAGACTCACCAAAAGACACGTACAAGAATGCTCAAAGCAACAATATTCAAAATAGCCCTAAATGTTTATTTACAAATCTGAGACAGTATATAGTTTCATATTTTACTTCTCTCACTTATACCATGATCAATTTCCATGTCATTATGTTTTTAATATGATTTTCAATGACTATATAGTATTACAAAATATGGCTAAATCACACTTCATTAACCACTTCTCAATTGTAAGATATTTTAGGATGATTTCACTTTTGGGGGGCTGTAATTTCTAAATATTAAAATAAACATCTTAATACATAAACTTTTATCTCCATCTTTGATTATATCCTTAGGATAGTCTTTGAAGAGGAATTACTAGTAGGTCCAAAGATATGCTTTTCCAGAAGGGCTGTACCAATTTGCACTTCCAATAGTAGTGTGTTTAAAGTAATCATTCCACAGAACTCTTTCCATCACTGGGTTATCCTTGAAAAGAAAAGTCTACCAAGGTGATTGTTAAACATCATTTTGTTTACTGATTACCAGGAACATTAAACATTTGTATATACTTATTTCATTTGCTTATCTTTTGAGCACTCTTCTTATATCTTCTCCAGTTTTCTAGTGGAAAGTCAGTCTGTTCCTTATTGATGTTAGAAATTTATAGTGTAAAAATATTATCCCTTTGATATATATGATATATATTCTTCAAGTTTTTATTTTATGAAAGTTGGTGACCACAATCATTTCAAATCCCTCTAACCAAGTCTCAATTTTCTAATAAAATATTTCTTCCTGAGCATACATCATGTCTTTTTGCGCTTTCTAAATACTACACACTGTCAACCTCAAGCAATACTACTACTCTTATTCTTAACACAAATGAAAGTCAGTCTGGTTTTGGTATCTAAAAGCTCTGCACAAATCTGCTTAAATAAACCTTTAAAATGAGAAGAGATAAATAACGGAAACCCTGTGTGCCTAACTGAGGAAGGTTTTTAAAGTGTTCTACAAAATAAAAAGCTATAAAAACTGAGCTGCATACAAAAGATAGGTACAAACCTTGTCTGAAACTGTATGTCATAGTTTCACTTCTGAGCACCTTTTACGGCTCCTCCTGAACTACTCGGTTGGCCAAAAAGTCATTGCTTTTCATGCAACTAGATGGGTGTATGTGCCTTAAAATGTAACTAACTTCATTCTAACTTGTAAATTTACTGTTACTTTGGTAACAGTTCAAGCTTGTTTTTGAAGTGAAAGTGCACAACTTTGTTAACAGTTTGCTTGGTGTCAATTTCAAAAAAAAAATCAAAAGGAACATTTTCCTCCTATTTTGCTTTATAATTTCTAAAAAGGAAAAAAAAAGCTGTGTATGCTCATAAAAAGTTAAGTGATGTGTATGGTGAAGATGTTTTTGTCAAAATTGGTTTTCTAAATTCCTTCTGGAGATTTCGATGTCAATGATACGTATCACCATGCTTACCTTTAGGAAGGCCAATTGAAGTTGATGATGAGAAAATAAAGAAAGTGATTGAATCCAATTGGCATTTAATGACACAAAGAGATGGCTGAGAATCTTTTTTTTTCATTCATTCACTCATTCCTCCAACATTTTTTCCCCCTTGAGACTTATTTTTCAATTAATTTTACATACAATATTGTAACGGTTCTAGGTGTGCAACACAGTGATGAGTCATTTACTAAATCCTCACTGATATCTCTAGTTCCCCTCTAAAACCATACATATTACATATAATGTTGACTATAGACCCTATGCTGCACTTGACATCCCTGTGACTACTCTATGAAATTTGTACTTGATTTCTTCCCCTTTATTACCCACCCCTCCCACCTTCCCCACAAATCTAGTACCCATCTGATGCCACAGTTATTGCAACCTTACTGACTTTATTCCCGTGACACACACACACACACACACACACACACACACACACACCCTTTATCTCCTTGATTACTGCCTTGTAACAATCAAATAAACTCCATCCTTTTCCTTTATTTTACCCACATCCCTATCCCTCCTCCCATCTTAAAGAAGTCCCTCTAACATTCTTTGTCGTTGGTGGTGATGAACTCCTTTAGTCTTTTTTTGTCTGAGAAGCTCTTTATCTGTCCTTCAATTTTGAATGCTGGCCTTGCTGGATACATCATTCTTGGTTGTAGATCTTTGGTTTTCATCACGTTGACTATTTTCTGCCATTCCCTTCTGGCCTGCAATGTTTCTGATGAGAAATCAGTTGAGTGTCAAATAGGTGTCCCCTGATAAGTTACTACTTGCATTTCTCTTGATTCTTTTAGAATTTTCTCTTTTTCTTTAACTGCTGCCATTTTAATTATGATGTGTCCTGGTATGTTCCTGTTTGGGATCATCTTGTTTGGGATTCTCTGTGTTTCCTGGGCTTGTATGTCTATTTCCTTCGCCAGGATAGAAAAATTCTTCAATTATTTCTTCAAGTAAGTTCTCGAACCCTTTCGTTTCCTCTGCACCTTCTGGTAGACCTATGATATAAATGTTGTTATGCTTAATGTTGTCCCAGAGGAATCTCAAACTATTCTCTTTTTTTTTTAAATTCTTTTTTCTATTTGTTCTAATGGGGTGTTTTCTGCTGGCTTTTCTTGCAAATCACTGCTTTGTGCTTCTACTTCATCTAGTTTGGTGACTTTTATTCCATTCTTTATTTCAGTTAATGCAGTATTTATCTCTGCCTGGTCCTTTATAATGGTTTATATGTCTTACTCTATGCTGGCTATTTTTCTGTTGAAATTTTCATTAAGTTCCCTGAGGATTTTTATAATGTTGTTTTGAGCTCTGTCTCTGATGGCTCATTTGTCCCCATTGCTTTTACTTTGTCTGTTGTTCAGATTTATTTTGAGCTCCCTTTCTCTGGTTTCTCATTCTGACAGCCTCTCTGTATTCTGCTCCTTAACGCAACACTCACTGCTGAAGTTTCTTGGCTGTTTACTGCTGATACTAGATGGGCAGAGGTCTGTGGGGGAGAGGCACTTGGGCCTTTGTTTTCTTCTAGAGGTGTGGGATCATGCGGGTCTGTTCTTGGTTTGCCCTGAGCAAAAGTCTTGGAGCACACCAATGCTGACTACTGCCAGCCTGGGTCCAGCAGACTTAAATTGTTTTCCTAGGAAGATTGCAATGTGGGTGGGGCTGGCTGCTCACTGGAGAAAAGTCCCTCTGGTGTTGGGTGAGTTGGGATCCCAGTGAGTAAGCAGGGTGGAGTGAGTAAAGCTCAACAGACCAATCAGGTTCAGGTTTGGCCCTATTGGGTGGGAACAATACAGGAAAGATGGTGCCCACCAGCTGGCTTCATGGGAGGAAGGAGCACCCAAGAAAAATGGCCACTGTCCTCCAGCCCTCGTTCCAAAGCCACACACCTCAGTCTGCCCCCCATATGCCTCCAATGCTCCAAGCCACTCTGTCCCTATGTTGGAGCCCAGGGAGTACCTGCGAGTGACCGAGGCAGCTGGGTTTTCCCAGAGCCTTTCATCCCAATCCCGCTACTGTTTTTCACAGTCAGATGTTGTGGGGCTCCTCTTCCCAGCACTAATGCTCCAGGCTAGGGATCCTGGCATGGGGCTGGGGTCCCTTGCTCCTCTAGGGGGAACTTCTGCAGCTGAGATATCCCTCCTGATTCTCTATCACCACTGGAAGTTTGGTTCCTTTCGAGTCTGCGCCCCTCCTACCGGTCTCGCATGGCCTCCTCTTTTTTGTATCCTTAGTTATAAAACTGTACAGCTAGACTTGAGATGGTTCTTCATGTTGGCTGTTCAATAATTTAGTTGTAACTGAGAATCTAAACATCAAAATTGAGCACTGAAAACCATTCAAAACAATTGGGATATGTTAGTAAGCTCGAAATTTGGGTATCACATGAACTCAAAGAAATTCACCTCACTAAGTACATTCACATCTGCAATTCACTTTTGAAACATGAAGAAATCAATCCATTTTTTAAACATATAATAACAGGTGATGAAAAATGAATGATTTGCAACAATGTTGAACAAAAGACTGTGGAGCAAATGTGATGAACCTGCTCAAAGCACTTCAAAAGCAGATATTAATCAAAGAAAGGTTATACTGTCAATTTGGTAGGGTTTCAAAGGTATTGTGTATTTTGAGCTGCTTCCTAGGAACCAAACAATCAATTCGAATATATACTGTCATCAATTGCATAAATTAAATAATGTCATCAAATAGATGTAAAAGTATCCAGAACTGTTGAATCACAAAGGTGTCTTCCTCCACAATAATGCTAGACCACATACAAGTTTGGTCACTCATCAAAAGTTGTTGGAGCTTGGATGGGATTTGTACCACACCCACCATATTTGCTAGACACTGTAACCATCAGACTACCATCTATTTAGTTCTTTGTGAAACAGCTGGAATGGTAAAATGTTTACCACTGATGAAGATATCAAATCATTCTTAGAACATTTTTTGCTGAAAAAATAGACAATTTTTTGAGGGTGGAATCATAAAGTTGCCTGAAAGATAGCAAATGATAATTGAACAAAATGGACAATACATTGTTGAGTAAAGTTTTTGTTTTCCATAAAAAAATTCCCTTTTATTTACTCATGAAAAAAATACAATGACTTTTTGGCCAACCTAATATATTTCTTTTAGTTTCTGTTAAAGGAATCTTACCCAGATTTTTCCCCCTGAAGTTGTTCAAATTGCCTTCTTCAAGCATAAAAGCTTCACAGATTTCTATTTCTAGCTTTTCACAAGCTATGCTGATTTAGTTGTATTATCCTTGATTTCCATCATAGTCCTCTAATTAGTCCTGTTAGTCAAAATCAGGTTTGGAAAGAGAATTTCTCTCATAGTTTCCTCTACTGTTAACAGGGCAAATCTATAATTTATTTGATTCTCTTCTTTGTAGAAATCAATGAATTCATATCTATGAAAAGTATTGTAGGGTTATCATTTTTGTTTCTTTCTCTTAAGTAAATATCCTATTTTTTCCCAGGTTGTGTGAAAATTACATGAAGATGTACATCTTTCTTGATATTGTGTTACTGCACATCATCTCTTTAACAGGTTTGTTTCTGTGGAATATTTTATGCTTTTGTTCTCAGCCCCTTTAGTTCTGTTCCAACAGGGCGGCTTGATGAATACCTATATGAGTTCACATTTATCTTCTTTGGTATGTGGGTAGTTCCCTGGCTGGGAATTGAACCCAGGAGGCAGCACCGACAGTGCCAGCGCTGAAGTCTTAAGCCGCTACACCATCAGGGAACTCCCACATTTATATTCTTATATTAAAATCTCACAGAATTTTGCTTAGCTTAGTCTCTATATTCTGAACTTTAGAATAGATATAACCGAGGTCACAAATAATGTCCCTGACCCACCCCCTTTCCAGTATTTTCTATTGTTTAATAGGCACCTTGTCAACTGCTAGTCATTTGATTTATGTAATAACCTCCATCTTATCCAGTTTTAGAATTTTTACTGATATTTTTCTGTCTCCCTCAATATTTTCCAAATAAAATCTTCTTGATATGATCAAGTTACCAGCTGAATTAATTCTTTTAGTTCCTGGGAGATGAAAACATAGACACCTATCATTCAAAGGATCTTAAGTCACTGTCCAGGAAATTAAATTCTTTTCTAAACTATATTGCCTGAAAATGTTACCATTTTTCAGCTGTTTCTCTTCCCAAGTCTTAATCCTCAATTAAAATGAGAGATGAAAATATGATTCTGTCAAGGAATAATTGTTATCCATTGTAACAATATCAATATGGGAACTAAATTCTTCATTTAGTTCCTTTTTCAATGAGTTTTCCATAGGTCTCTGATGCCTAAACAGATAAGTCTGTACATACATGTGCTGATCCATACCACCTCTAAAATATGTTATCATTCACCAAATAAATTATATAGCATTAAGAATCTGTAGAAATATTTTCCAGTTTTGAAGATTTGCACTGATAATTTTTCCCAACAGTAAGAGATTTAAAAAACGGTGCCACTAGCGATAGTAAATTTGTGACTCTCAACAAATCCTAAAAAGGCACATGCAAAAATAATAAAGTGTGTCTAATAAAAATAATTACATATAAAGCACATATATCCTTCAATCTAATACAAAACTTTAATTGTCAAGGTTGAAATAAAAGTCAAGTAACCTACAGTTTAGATTAAAATTCCAAGATAGAATGAGGATAAATCAGAAAAAAACTATAAAATTTAATGTTTATTAGTGCATATCTTAGGAAGTTAAAAGATATTGACTATATCCTTAATGAATTATAAAGAAGTAAGTTTTAAAAATGCTTAATAACCCAAAGGAAAGAATTATCTACAAAATACCCTTTAATCTAAAAGATTACTTCTATGAGTTGCTGTCACCTAAAATAACTTAATAATATTTGGTAAAACTTTACAATCAATTTGAAAACACTTAAATAAAAAATTTTGTTTGATTAAATGACTTCTTGTTTCATTCATCCATTCCAACATTTATTGAAGGACTTCTTGTTTCATTCATTCATTCCACCATCCTATATATCAGACTCTGTACTAAGCTTTATAGAAGATTGAGTACTAGCTAGAAAAATTAAACAATAACAAAACCAAAACCAAAAACAGAGATAACATCTTGGTTAAATTAAATAATAAGGGATAGTATTTCATGTAGTTCTTTTCATAAATTACAACCTCCTTAAAAAAAAAAAACAACAAAATTTCCTCCCTACACAGACTGCCACTTGAACTTGAGTACCACAATTCTTCTCTAATATTTAAGATCTATTGTGTTTTAGAGTCTTATAGTATGGCAATGCTTTTCTAATACAGAATCAAAGTGATCTTTAACTCATTTTAACAAAAATAGGGGACATAAAACTGCAAGGATGATTATTGTCTTTATTCTAATAATAAAGACAGGTAGTACTATTTTTAAAAACTGTAAAAAGTCTTATTTAAAAGAATCCCTAGAGAAAGTAATTGCCATAAAAATCACAAAAAGGAAATATAAGTATGAGCAGAGTTTTTCAAATGATGTGAAAAATGGAGCATTAGGAAAACAAAAGGTTGTGTATTACATAGAAATAAAAATCCCAAGCATATTATTAACATGAAAAGACTAAAAGCAATCTAAATTATACACCTCCTTATGCCAGAAGGGCACTACTGTGATTCTCAAAATGTATCTGAAAAAGGCAGGTCTGTAGATGGAGGTTAAAAAATAACTTGGGAGTATTTTGATCACTTACTCAGGCCTTTTGATCCCATGTCGTCAGGGATCTCCTGTAGAGAGTAGTTCCCAGAGAGCAAGCAATAAAAAGATAATCAAAGAAAATAGTTGTCAGTAATGCATAAAATTGGTGCTACAATAAGAGACAGTTCCAAGACCATTACAGGTACACATATCTTACAGAACATTTTTGTAGATTTCTGAAAGTTTGAAATAAGCTAAAAGCTAAAGGTAATCTAAAAGAATGGGAGTTCTATCTCAGAGGCTGATTAAGGTAGAACAGCAAAATTTGAGCCTATTTCTTGTTACTTTGAAAGTAAAATTGAGATTTTCTACATATAAGGAAGAAATAGGAAAAAACAGAATGATTCCAGAAACTCTACTTATCAAAGACTGGCAATATTGTATCTAGAAATCACAAAGTAGGTTCCTAGGTATCCATGTTTTTCCTCTAAAATATTCTTTGAGAGTATATTAAGTATTTATTTTAAGAACCCTTACATCAAATAATTCTATTTTAAACTATAACTTAAAAATACTGTTTACTTTAAACATTCCTAAGGTGCCAGGAAAAGTTAAAATTGGGATACTAATTAATTTATGCCTGTTAAGTTGTCCCTGGTTAAGACAATTAGTAACCTGTTGCAGCTCTTGAAACTGTCTCCATGGTAACAACCAACTGCAGGGCAGTAGGTCCCGCTGCATTTATTTTGTTGACCACTGGATCCACATACTTACGGTCAGCATCACTTGTTTCCTGCTCACTCTGGTCCTTGTTCTTGTAGAAGGGGAATTTTCGGGAAAAGAGGTTCTTTTTACGCTTGTCATTGAATGACTGCTGAAGAAGAGAAGGAGGGGCAAAACAAAGGGATGTCTACTGTCTGTGTGTACAAAGGCCCAGTCTAGTAGCTCTGTGGAAGCTGACTCTTGTGACCACAGTGTGCAGTTTGTATATGAATTTTACCTTACTCACATATAAAGTGAATTTCTGATTTTGTATTAACTCTTCTAATTCTAATGTTTTACAAAAGAAAACGTAGAAAATTTAAGAGTGTAATTGAGCAATACCCCAAAATAGGATTAAGTGCTATTTGGTTAAAAAAAGGGAAGAGTAGATCATATTAGCTACTATTGCACTATAATACAAACCAAGCTAATGTCTGTTCATATCAATTCATATTTTCTAGAAGGCTTCCAGGAGCTAGGTGCTCTATAGAAAAGGTTATTTTAAATGTTTACTCTAGATGTTCAATTTTTTTATGCATTAGGTAATAACCTTCATTTTCTTTTTGCTTGAGCATATTCCTCCCTACCATTTTTGTGACTCCAACAAACTAACAAAAACTACTATTAAAAAAGAAACCAAAGCAACTGAGAAAGTTGCCAGTGATAAATATTTAAAAACAATCCATATCTATCTATCTATTTTTGAAGAGAAAAAAAGATACACTAAATGCTTAAGGCATGAATCAGAAAATAGGAAGAAAATTAAAAGGGCTCAAGACCACAAAGTCCAGCAAAAGACTTATCAATCGTTATCTAACCAAGAAAGAAGAGTTAGAACTCCTCTAGCCAACTTGAATGCTATCATAACTTATTTGTCTTAAAGCTCCACTATACTTACCTATTTTTAAAAGTATATATAAGTAAAATAGAACCAGATTCAATCCATTAGCACATAGGTCCTGAACAAGGAATAAAAGGTTTGGTGCCCTTAAGAGCCAAAATAGAAATTAGATTGAATAGTTTACACATAATTGCTATGAGGGAGGTACACGTTGATTTGATGCACCTCATTGCACAGATGTTGGAAACAAAATTTTTCCATTCTTGAATGTTCCATTTGTGCACTCACAGATTTAAAAGCATGTAGCACAAAGAAATATGAGGCTATTAAAGAGGAATAGCTTTTTTTTTTTGTAATTTCTGTCATAGGCACCTATGTCTTGAAGGAAATGACCTTATTTACAAGTGACACTAGGAAGAATTATTATTATTATGTTTTTGAGGCTGGAACAATATAAAGAATAGAAATTTTGCCCTGATTTTTCCCGAGTTTCCACGTTGTAAGGTGCTATCATTATTTTGAAGTGTACTGAAACCAGGAAGTATATTTTTGGCATGCCTATATTTTCAAGCATGTAAGGCCAGATGGTTAAAGTGTTGAAGTAGATTAAAGTGACTCTTAGCTGAAATTCTATTACTTGATAGAACTTATTTTGGTAAGAATCTTCACAAAAACGAGGTTAAACTTTCAGTTTTACCTTTTCATATCAATAATTCAGGATTAGTTAAGTTCATAGTTAGTAATCAAGCAGACTAGTCTTGATTTCAAGTTTAAAATTTGAAGGCTCTAATACCTCTAAGCAAAATTTGAAAATTAAGTTGATGACTAAAAAATAATGTCAAAAACTCTGCACTTAAAATTATTTTATAAACTGTTAAGTAGCATTACTTGAATAAAAATCTTTACTTGAATCCAAATGTTTGAAAAGAGAGAGGAAAACTTGTTTCAATAGAGAAAAATTTATGTTAATCTAATTTAGCAAAGAACTAAATCTTTTTGTCATGACAATCACTGCTTTTAAATTTAGTAACTATTTTATAAGATTAAATTAATATTTTAAATTAAAGTTTATTTACCCATCCTACTGCATATATAGTGGTCAGAGTCAGTTTCACAGCAAACAATCAAAAGAAACATTAAATTTAAAATGTTTTGATATCTGCAGTTAGCCACAATGAGATATCATAAAGATATCATAAAATGGGACAGAAATGCTTGTTAGTTAAGAAATGTATTAATTATATTACATTTAACATCCTCCAGGTGAAGAATTTATTAAAAGTAAAAATAGCACAAGCAAACAAGACAAAAACGTGTAGGGAAAACACAAAACTGGAGAAACATACTACCTCCAGTTTTTCTATATTTCCAATACAAAATACTGTTTAATTACTTATTTTATTAATGCTATTGCAAGAGATGGTGTAACAAATATAAAAGATCACAAATTCATGATAAATATATTAAATATCTGAATACATAATTTCCACATGTAGTATTTCAAAATAGCTAAATGAATGTTAAAAATGTTAATGAGAAACTGAAATGTTATGTCTGTAGTGGAAATAAAGTCTGTAAATCACCAAAACAATCTAAGGAAAGGAAGAAAACTTAGAATGGGAAATGGTGTTATAGAAAGAAATGCAGTTCTGTATCAATGGCAAGCGTATTTTTACCCCACTCAGTATCATGCATACTTTTGGTGCTGTGTTAGAACACAGTGACTGTGTATAAAGTTGATTATAGTCAACAAAGACTAAGATTTAAATATATCGTTAATTCAGTTAACTTCTTACAGTATGAAAGGAAAGTTACAACATGCAAGCTTTTTCAATATTCCAAGTGTATTTTACTAAATTATTTTAACAGACATATATAAAATAAACGCAAAAAGCACTGTGTATGTTTCAAATCCTGAGCATTTACTTGAGACTTTTTCTTCCAAAAAATTTTCTATTTTAAATATTGCTTCAGATCACGCTACATAATTTTGTATTTTATGAAAGCTACAAGTTAATTTTAAAGGAAATTCAATTTCTTAAATAAGTGATAGCGTTATACAATTTACTAATTTCTTTGATCAAGGATCATATTTCTTATCTTTCAAATTTTAAATCTTTGAGTTTGAGTGCTTAGTGATATCAGAGATGTACAGAGTAGGGTTAATTTATTTACTGAGTTAACATTCATTTGAAATATGATCAAAAGATGTATAAAACTTGTACTTTAGATTTAAAAACGCTGCAAAAAACCAAAACATTGCTGCGAATAGTATTACAATACAACATGTGTTAAACTCTTTCTTCAGGCTTTTTGATAAAAAATTCCGTATCAGTAATTACACACATAGTACAGGACAAACCTGTACAATCTTTTCCATCTTCTGACATCCATTTTAAGCAGGACTTAAAGTAAATGAAAACAGAAACATGTCTAAAACACATATAAAGAATTTTGATACATTTCCTGACCATCTACAAACTCCTCCTCTTGAGTCCCTTTCTGTATTTCCTCAAAATAAAAATTCATATTGATTCAAACATTTAAAACATGAATTCTATTAATAAACTACATTAGAAATGAGGGGAGAAAGAATAAGGAAATTTCCATAAATTTATTTGGGAAAAAAGTCATTAACTGACCTTATGACCTACTTAATAATTTTTGGAGGGCCTATTTTCTTAGAAGATTCATTAAATTAGCTCTCATGATTAATACTGGTGCCAGAAGTTTCAGTGGATGAAGGCTGAATTTATTTCACTTATAAAAAGAACCTTGACCAAAAGTATGTTAAGTACATATCAAATGGCAGTTTCGATAATTTGGAAAGACTTCTGAAATGGGTACTTTAATTTAATAAGTTACTTATTTTAATATCTACTATTGTAAAGCACCATGGCATAAGATGATAGTAATTATTATAGCAAAGCATTTCTCATTTAAATAATGTATCTCAAATAAGAAATATGAAAAGTCCTGTTATCCTCGATTATTAATTTCTAGAAATAAAAGATTTCATATACTCACCCCTTTATCTCCTCTTGTTTTAGAATTGAATTTCACTGTTTTTAATCGGGCTCGTTCTTTCTTCTCAACCCTGTCAAAGTACACAATATTATTTTTTAGGTATACCAAACATATCTAAGGGTCTAACTACAAATCACTAGAACTGACACTTAAATAACGGGGCATTTTTAACATTCTAGAACCTTTGGAAGCCATTTGGCTTGCACCCCAAAATTAGAAATACAGGGCTCATTTAATTATGGAAAAAAACCAAAAACATTTGTGAAGTATGTAAATACAGTGTATTACATGTGTACTTATATACACTCAAGTCCATAATTATACTAAAATAATTATAAGATATCATTTCTGAGTTTAGCAATTTTCCAGGTTGTTTCTTTTTGTTTTTTTCTTTTTTTTTCTTTTTTTCTTCTTCAGGGGAGAGCATGAAAGCAGTCCCCCACTACCACAATTTATGCAGTCGAGTTTCCCACATTTGGGGAAATCACAGGGGTGAGCACATCTGGAGTGTAACGGATACCTCGCCCTGGGAAAACCACCTTTGTGATCATGGTATCTCCCTTGCCAGGTACGTATTATTCTTTTTGTTTTTTATATATTAGCTTAGCATGGAATACATGCTAAACATTAAGCATGACAGGGAAAAAGTAAATGAGGCAAAAGGTCAAAAATCGGTGAAAGTAGGTAAAAAAAATATGTGGGTGTTCCTTATACTAATCTTGAATTTCTCTTGTACTTATTTTTCTGTAGCTCTCAAAAATTTAAAAAAAGGTGGGAAATAAAAAACTGAAACTTAACTACAATGACATGTTTGTGTAAATGTATAAAGTAACCAATTCTATGTACAGAATAGTTTTAGAGTATCTTTGGAAGAATACACAAAAATTGGTAACCTTAATAATCCCTAAGAAGGTGAAGAGGTTGCCTGGATAACAGGGTTAAGAGAAAATTTGGATAGCTTTTACATCTTTTGAATTTTGTTATCTATTCAAAATAAGCAAGCAAACAAAGCTACAACAAAATGAATGTTCCATGTAGATTGTAACACTACTATGCATCCTGCAAAATTTCATGTAAATCAAGATTTCATAAACCCTCAATTTCAACACACCAATTATGTGAGCACATAGCAGAAAAACCTACCAAAAAGCCTATGAATATATACATTTTATTTTTTCGTTACTATGTAGCTATATATTTTACCATGGGATAGTGAAACAATTTCAGCAGTCATGAATTTAGAACTTAACGCTTTTTACTACTCCAGAGCAACCTGCCTAGAACTTATTGAGGGCATTGCATAACATTTACAACTCAGAATGGCTGTGCTTTCTAAACATTATCTTGTTCACTCAATAGCTGAGTTAACTAAATTGTATTTATTTGTAAATACTGTTCTCGAAATAAAGCTAAGAATTGTAGTGACCACAATTCCAGGTGCTATTATTAGAAGTAAAGAGGTCTAAGAGATAGTTCTATTTAAGAAAATATAAGTTTTGAATATAGTATTCCAGAATAAAATAGCTTAATTAGTTGTGTTTCTCTTGTATTTTATAGGAGAAAAATTACATTCTATAATGTTACTCATGAATTTGGGGATCTGTAGAGATCACAAGATACATCTCCTATATAACTTCTGGCTTGAAAAACCAACCTTATAGAATTTTTATACAAAATGAAAGAAATCTTTCTACCAATGTCAGCTATACTTCTCATTCGCTGCAGGCACACCTAGTCTTTACAAGGTATGAGGCTCTAAGGGCTTAAGACAAGTTTCAGGAACTCTGACCTTGATATTTAAGATGTGAGGGTTCTACTGATTCAATAGGGCAAAGAGAAAGCACTTTTGAATTTAAAGGAGACTATATTATATTTTGGGGAAAAAAGTTACACTGCAAGAGGAGTTGATATCAAACAGCTGGATCTAGCTAATAAATACACGAATCTAGCCAACAATAGCCATAAATTCCAAAACCACAATTATAAATCTTTTTAATATTTCAATATTCCAACTCTTAACTTCTACAAATACATGTACACACACACACACACACGAGGTCTGACAATTTTGCAAACTCATTCTAGAAAAAGTGCTACATACCTCATTGCTGAGCATTACTACGGTCACCTTCGAAGTACTCCCCTTGGGAAGCTAAGCACCAATGCCAGCACCTAGTCTACCCTTCAAAGCAATTTTGGAACTCTTTTTCTGGAATGGCTGTCAGAGCTGTCATCGTTATTACCCTTGAGGTCCTGAATGTCATCAAAATGTCTTTCTTTCAATATTTCCTTTATCTTTGGGTAAAGAAAAAAGTAATTGAGGGCCAAATCAGGTGACTAGGGAGGGTGTTCCAATTTGTATGGTGGCTAAAAAGTCCTTCACACACAGTGCCATGTGAACTGGTGCACTGTCATGATGCAAGAACCATCCATGAGTTGTTGGCTAAAAGTTCAGGTCGTTTTTGTGTAACTTTTGCACGTAGCTTTTTCAGCACTTCCAAATAGTAAACTTGGTTGACTGTCCAGTTGGTACAAATTCATAATAAGCAATTCCTCTGATATTAAAAATGGTTAGCAACATCATTTTGACTCTTGATTTGAACTTAACGGGACTTTTTTGTTCGTGGAGTATTGGCTGACTTCCATTGTGCACTTTGACACTTTGTCTCAGGGTTGTATTGGTACACCCATGTTTCATCACCAGTGACAACACGGCCCAAAACACCATCTTATCTCTCCAAAAGGTCTTGGCAAACTTCGATCCTCCTGTGCTTTTTGTTCATCGGTGAGCTCCTTCAGGACCATTTTTGCACACACCTTTCTCATGCCAAGAAATTCAGTAAAGAGTTTCCTAACTGTTTCTCTATCAATGTTTATTCTGTCTGCCAAGTTTCTCAGAGTCAGCCAACAATTCTGACACAAATTTGACAAATTTTTGCAATGTTTTCATTAGTTCCGTTTGTTATTAGCTGCCCTGACTTCTCTTCATCAGTGACGCTTTCTCTTCCCCCAAAAAGAAACATTTAATCTATTTGTACACTGACGTTTTCTTCATGGCATTATCCCCATAAACTTGGACTAAAATGTCCCTGATTTCACTTGCACTTTTGCCAAGTTTAACAAGAAATTTAATTTTTGTTTGTTTGTTGCTCTAATTCAACTTCTGACATTCTTGTGATGGCACACAAAAACACACAACAATAATAATCGACACTTAGCAAGGCACTGCCACACGTCGACATGAACGCGGCTGTGAGACACAGATATACCACGGCTATGAAACCTTACCAAATTACTTGTACAGTGCTGCCAACTAAGCTCACAGTGGCAAGTTCACAAATTTAATTGCCAGATTTTGGGTACAACGACAGTTCTGATGGCCATTTCAGAAAGGGTTCCAAAAATGTTTTGAAAGTTGGACTAGGCACTGGTGTTGGTGCATGGCATCCCAAGTATTTCGAAGGTGACCAGTGATATTCAACAATGAGGTATGTAGCACTTTTTCTAGGATGAGTTTATGAATTTAATTGACCTCGTGTGTGTGTGTGTGTGTGTGTGTGTGTGTGTCCGCGCGTGCGCATGCGCGCACGCGCGCACATCTAAAATAGGTATATGACTTGGCATACTTACTAATTACACAAACAACAAAATTGTATAGATGCAACTCATTAATAAGAAAGAAAACAAGTTTATTACATCATTAGCCTGGCTAAAAGTGATTTAAGTAGCTATAATAAACATTAATGCCTCATTAATAATTTTTGCCAGCTATCTTAGAACTTAAAGAACTTTTAGGCAAAAACATTTAGATGAACTAGATCTCATAAATAAGCTACTTTGGAGGAAATTATGAACTATAATGTCTTTAGTACCTTTCCCAGAAATGTTGAGATTTTCAACTGCATTTCATAGAATTTAGCGGGGGTTCTTTAAGCTAGGATTGTTCTTTTCAAAAACAATCTGCACTTAACCACTTTTGCCACTAGATGGTAAGTATGCACTAATGAAAACTCTGTAAGAAATGGTTAAAAGCAAAGACAATGGACAGTAATGCACTGATACTTGTAAATTAATTAAGAAAAGAGAGATGTGAAGCATATCACCAGATATTTCTAAACAGTGCATTTATTTAGAATGCTTTAATTTTTTTTAAGTCTAAAGGAGGTAATTCACACAATCAAAAGTCCTGAAAATTCAGGTTTTATCACCAGCTACAAGGTAAAACTACAGAGACTTTTAATTTTCTTTCCCTCTACTGGAATAGACACATGGTATAATGACTTAAAGTATACTTATTTTGTTTTTAGCAACTAATAGGAGCTTTAGAGAAATTTCTGTTTGGGGTATCATATTCTCTAGTTATGTTATTAGTAACAAAATAAAGTGAATAAAACTAAAGGTTGTAAAACTGATATGGAAAACCAAGTATAAAATCATCACCTCCATAAAAGAAAATTAAAGGAAGAGCATTTATTTGTTTATGTTGCCCAAATTTCAAGTGGTGAGACTGTAATAGACATATTTACCTGCGTTTACTGGGAATCACCCCAACTTCATCACTCTCACCATCTGGTGTAACCTGCCTGGCTTGCCACCATTCATCATCAGAAGCATTAATAACATGGAGGATATCTCCAAATTTGAAGTTTAATCCCTGACTGGGAAGGCCACTGTCTTTAGTCTTGTCATAATCAAAAAGGGCTCTAGATTAAGAAGAAAAAGGACATAATTATTTGTTATAATTATGTTATCAATATTAAATAAACATAGGATTCTGAGAGTGTTTATAATTTAGATAGATAATTAAACAGTATAGCATGGTAGGCAAAATAATGCTAAGTTCAATTCTGTACTATATATAGGAAGACAACGAAACAAAAAAAACAAAATTAATTTCTTATGGTAATAGTTTATTAGGTATACTATCTTATTTCTCTCAATATTGTATAGGAAATTTAAAAATGCTTTTAGTATAATCCAATGGCAACCTATATTGAATTCTAAAATGAAGACAAATTTAGAAAATTGCTCTAAATTAATAAACTAAAAGAAATATTGAGAGATATTCTTCTTTAACTAGACACAGTTGGGAAAACAAACTTCCAGGCAGATTTGATTCATTAGTTGTGGACCATAAGACTAGATTGACAGTAATTATTTTGCCAGTTAATTATTCCTTCCATTTGTTCATAAAACTACAGTTAATAAGGTTTTTAGAGTCAATAACAATGTTTTGACTCCAAAACATTGTAGTTAGTTTGAAAACTAACTATAAATGACTTTAACAGCTTGCAAATATTTGGAAAAAATACTGTATTAATTTAATACAGTAACTACAAATGTTAAGAATATTTTTAAATTTGTTAAAAAGGAAGTATTGTATTCTACTACTTGATTAATTAACATACAATATTTAAACAAATTAAATTTTTATATCCAAAGAAACTTTCAGAAAAGGATCCCAGCAATTTATAATACAATTTATTCATTCTTTTGTTCTAATTTGGAAACTGGAAATTAGGATACAAATCATATTCTTTTTCATGTTACCCAACTTTTAAGAACCTATCTCTTGAAGTAAAACTGATGAGGAGGGGAATTATTGGATGGCTAAATCAATGAACTAGTTAATGATTTTCAAATGTGTTCTTTAAAGTCTTTGCAGGGAGTAGGTATAAGGGAAGCAGGTGGGAACCAAAAGTGGGAAGGCTTCAACACATATTAAAATGTATATAAGTTAGTTTTGATATAAATAAAAACATATTAAAATCTATATAATAAATAATATATAACATATTAAAATGTATAACATTTACACAAATGATATAAATGCTAAGTCATTACTTCAACAAATAAATTCTAAACTCTAAGGAAGTGTCTTCTGGAAAAAATATAGCTAATCTCAAATATTACAAAGGTTTAATACAGTCAGTCATTTATTAAATATTTATTTAAAAAGATAATGAAGTAGATATGGTAAAGATAAAGATGACCAAGATGGTGAGGATATAAATGTAATATAAAATATAAAATAAAGTACATTAAGAGGTAAAACAAACACCAAAAGACATTCAGAAAAGGGAAAATACTTCACTGTAACATTTTTATTATCACAAAATAATCTTTTGAATTACAAAAGTAATATAACTATATTATTGATGAGCAATGAAGAAATCTCCCCAACTTCTATTTCCTATGTTAGCATTTAAGTTTTATCTTTTACTATATTTGATTCATAAAAAATGGAATCCACAGAATACTTATGTGTATTACTGATCATAAGAATATAATGAACACCTGTTAATCTACTATCCAATGCAAGACTATACACAAAACTTTTATCAGTAACTCATGTTCACCCACGTATTTTCCCCCTTGATCCTGATTCCCTCAGATTAAGAGTGAAGCACTATTAGAAGGTAAACACCATTTTGAATACAGTGCTTATTTCCTTGATCTTTCCCCATTTTCTGTTGGTTTGGTTTATCATACATATATGAATAACTAAGTAATTATGTATATCTATGGTTTTACTTGTTTCAAAGCTTTACAAATGGCATCATACTTTTATAGTAATGATTTTATTTTACTTTTGAAATAAAAAATACATTTACTAAAAAGAACCATTAAAAAGAAGCAACAGACACATGTAGGCTACACATGTTTCCCATCCTGAAACTCACTGAAGTGACAAAATAGAAAAAGAGATAACTACAAAAAAGAAATGACAATAGGAGAAAAGAGTTTAACACGTTTTTGGATGATGGAAATTAAACTTAGAAGAATGGAAGAGCTCTAAGTGGGGTGCCTGAAGAGAAGGTTATTGAAATAAGATTTGTTACGAAAGGCCCTAGAAATGTTTATGAATTAGAGGTGTACACTACCTAGGTAGGCAGAGATAAGTTACAGCTGTTAAAACAGAATAACAGGGGATAAAGACTGTATATAGCACTTAAGATTCTCCAGGTCCCTTTTCCTGTTTGTTCCCAACTCCAAAGAACACCAGAAATTTAGTTTTCAGAGAAACTAAATTTGAAAAGTTCTGTACTCTGGAATATGGTAGGAAGTAGAAGGTGCTGGAGTAAAAACAGATGGGTTAATAAGAAATCTGCACACTGAAAACTGAAATCTAGTAACCTGGTTTATACTGCAGACAAGATGGAGATATTAATGACCGCAAAGAAAACAATGGCATGGGAAAGAAAAAGGCAATGAAAAAGTCAATTACCTTCCAGTTAAATTCACTAGCTTCATTCTCTATTCTTAAAAACAGAATACAAGGATCACTAAACATTTAAAGACAGTCTCACACAAAAAACAAACTCCAAGGAGAAAACCAGAAAAAAGGAATATAAAAAACGCAGAGAATTCAAGAAGCAGAAGAAAACAGAGAAACATGGGAAAATATTATGCCCACAAAATAAAAAGATGACATAAAGAAACAATTAAATAACAAAAAGAGGTTCTTGGAAAATAAAGTATGATATCATAACCTTCCACAACACTCAAATTTTCTATCAAGGAGAAGGCAAAATAAAGTCATTTTCATACATGTTAAGACTCAAAACATACCTTCCACACACCCTTTTCTCAGAAATTTACTGGAGGCTGTGTTCTGGCAAATAAAAGTAAATTGAGGAAGAAGAAATTGTAGAATATAGGAAATAGACTCTGACACAATAAAGAGCTGAAGGGAACAGGATAATAGTAAAGTCAAGCCCCTTGTGAGAACTATATAGCAAATCTCGAGAGCAAGTAGTCTAGACTGGAGCAGAAAGACAGAAAAAGGACAACTGATAAGACCATATGTACGATCATATGTTTCATCATGTGAAAACTCTAGAGAAGTTACTGGAAGATATAAGAACTAAGTAGTAAGTATAAGAAAAATTAAGCAAATGAAAATGAGACAATTCTTAAGTCCAGGAAAAATGAAGGGTTGCAGAAGAAAAGCATGGTCATAATAAACTAGCTGACTAAGTAATGACACCATTACTAATGGTGACAGGACTATATGTGAGTTTAAGGGGAAGAATCAGAATGAGTGGTTTGGTATGAGAGAGAAAGTTCTCATCTACACCAAGGTAGTAAGTCTATAATGTCCAAAGCTGGAAATTAGAAAATAGCACTATATGCCTACTATTCAGAAATTCGGAAGTAAAGGCAAGGGAGTTTGCTAGAAAAATGGAGGACGACTGTTTGTAGGGAATGAAATTCTATAGACTACTGAAAGGTTGCAGTTAATTTTCATTAAAAGTCTTTCAATAATATATAACTTGTAAGAACATTACTTCTTAAAAAATAAAGATGACTATTAAATGTACCTCAAACAAATATAATCTAGTGTTTTGATTTTTATGTGTATTTAGTAAATGAGATATTAAAGGTTAACACGTTAATTATACTAAAATGAAAAAATACAGATAACCAAGAACAAAATGAATAAAGGAGAGTATGAACAAAAATTTGTTTTTTCACTTTCTGTGGGTATCTCTATATAAAATATTTTTAATAACTGGAACATAGGAGTTTAATAAATATTGCAAAAATTAGTTGGAGAGAAAAATTTGATATAGTTAGGATTCCCAGATCATTGGTAGCATAGAAGGAATGAAAGAGGGAGGAAAAGAACAAGAGAAGAAAGTGAGGTTTCCTGATATTATGTATCATAGAATAAAATTCTTTGAGACAGTAAGTCATATCACATGTAAACAAGTATAGAGTACATGTTTGTATGCACAGATATATTTATACACATATACAACATATATAGGATACATGTCCATTTTATGTAACATATATTATCTTTCACCGGAAGAAAACATGTTAGCAATAGGATTCCCCAACAAAATAAAAAGAAATGAGAGAATAATTATGTAGCATGTAATAATCACCCAAAGGTACAATAACAGTATAATAAAGTACTCAGTAAAAGCTCTACTAAAAAAAATTATATAGAATAAGTATACAAATAAATAATATCTGTATTAAGTCTTATTAGCCAAAGAAATGAAAAAGAACAATTTATACACTAGTAGTATCCATTTAATATTATTAGATTTATGCTCCTACATAATCTTGTATGTTATAGAAAGTTAACATGTTTGTTTTCTCCCAACTGTTTAAAAATGCATGTAGAAATTTCCTGAATCTGTACTTTCTGCTGAGGCTATTCACATTTTAAGCTATTATTTTCATATGCTCTCTTTGTTATTATGAAAATTGCCATGGTAATTAAATGTTACTCAGAGAATATTTTATTATAAAAGAATACAGGTAAATATTAAGTGTTGGATGATTTGACATATCAAGCTACTAATACTGATTCAGTAAAATAACTTAAAAAATTTCTGATTTACATTTAGTCTTTATCATACTATTATTATTCAATGGGTTATATAACTTTCATTAATCAAATTATAATAATATTCCAACTCTTGAAAGATATAGTGTCAGAAAAATAAATTATAAAAACATTTCCTTGGTTTGCAATATGTTTTTCTATAATAAAACTCAGCCAGTCACAGTGAAAAATCTAAAAGAATTCTATGCATAATTAAGAATTGCCATAATTAGAAGTAAAAAATTTACCTGACATAGAGGGATCGCTTCTGGCTAGTTCGAAGAGAACCTGATCCTGAACTAATGCTACTATTCATCATCTGCTCCCGTAAGTCATGTATTTTGGCTTCAAAACGACTGTATTCTGATGGGAGAAAAAGAAAAATAAATTTATATTTTACATTCCAAAAATAAGTTACTTGTAGACAAAGTATTAAATAGACAAAGTATTAAATATATAAGCAGTCTTATAATTGAGTATACGTGGTTAGAACCTTAAGAGTCATCTGTATAAGATTTTGCCCTACATGCAAATTTACCTATTGTTAAATTCTGCTGTCTCTACATTTTATTAATATCTTTCAGTGACTGCCACGCCAATTACTTTTAAATTACTTATTACTTAATGAGTTGGATTTTTGTGGATAAGCTATTTGGCTAGACCAGAAAGTTTTGGGGTACAGGGGGATGGAAGCACAGGTTCCTTATAGCCTTTAAAATCGAAAAGACTGTCACATTATTTGGTTCTGTGAAGACACATTGCTTTACCCAAATATGGGGTCCTCTATTTCTTTAAACCAACTACATCAAGAAAATCTTCTACTCTAGCCTGCTCATTCCAATTCCCATGAAGCTTGCCATAAACAGGGATGTTTCTATACCCCCCCAAACAAGCCCCTTACCTTTAGGAAGTCCCATTTTCTGTCATATTCTAAGTTTTGCCACCACTGAGCATTCTAAACATCCAAGGTGATTTTACTCTTCCTCTCTTTCCATGTGGCTTCTGCCAGATCTCAAGTTGCTTCAGTGACCTTTACCTATATTTTGTTGTTCAGGTATTCTATCAGTCTTCGTAGTTTAGCTTAATGTGAGGAGAAGTTTTATGTGTAGGAGTATGTGTGTGTATCTTTCATTTTCCTCCCTGTTTTTGTCTGTTTGCTGGGGAGGTCAGGGAGCAAATACTGACTTACCCTTAGTCATACCTAACTAGTCTATATTCCTTATAAAAATATAAATGAGAGGCTTTCTATGATACTAAGCAACCAGTGATTATAACTTGGCTTCCATATAGTATACCCATAGGGTAAGAATGTGTCGCCTAGAAGATAAAAGCATGTGTGGTCCCGTTGGCAGTTTTGTTTCTCATAAAAATTAATAAATTGGCATTCTGGTTTAATATGTTAGTCCCTATTTGGTTAATGTGAAAATTTTTTGGAATTTACCCCTTATGTAAATGAATTTATCCTTGTTCAGTTACTGAACCTAAACTGCTGAGGTTTATAAGACTGAAGATGTTATAAAATAGCCAGTGCCCAACATGCTATAATACTTTGATCAAACAAAACACATATTAGGTTTTGTTACAAAAACAAATTACACTCCAAGAAAGGAATAACAGAAGTAACAGTTGCTAAATTATAGAAATTACAGAATGTTTCCTTTGGTTCCATTAGTCACATTATTTTTTCCTTCTTCACTTTGTTTATAAACATTAACCAGTATGCTATGTATCCTTTTGGATGTTTAAGTTTTTAAAGTTCTAGTGAGGTTTCACTGGAGAAGTGGGTTTGTTGATGTACACTAGAGTCATATATATGTTTAATATGGCATGACCTCAAATTTTCCATTACTATCATCTTCCCCTAGGAACTTAGTATGGTCATGTTCATGAAACTTCACTATCTAGAAAAATATTATACCCCAAACTTATATTCTTTCTCTTTATTTTAAATAGAAATAGAGATTAGTAGAAGCATATCTTAAACCTTGATATTAATAAATATAATCTAGTTCAAAAGTTAGAAAAAAATTGGGATAACCTAATTTTCCTTGGCAATATTATACTATCTTTGCTCATGGTTTTTATTATCCTTTTGGATAAATGAGTTCGTAAAAGTTATGTTAAAAGGTTCATGTTTGGTTAAAGGACAGATTTTTACAAATAAACACATGAAAATTAACCCAAATAATGGTGAAATACTCAAAAGAGTTGGCAGATACATGTTCTTACGTCTTATTAAATACATGACCTGGACAGTGAATTACATTCAGATTGAACATATACAGATTAATAAATCAGACCAAAACATAAAAAAAAAAGCTTAGAAAGTTAAACATTAAGAGGAAGAATTCTAAACAACAACAACAACAACAAAAAACAGAGACAGGAAGAATTTTATTACCTTCAGGTCGATATTGTGCAACAATTGTGACAGCTTGGCCAGCATTTTTCAAAGCGGCTGCTGCCTGCTCATGGCTGGCAGTTCTGAGGTCAACACTGTTTACCTGTAAATCAAACCAAATCTCTAATTTGAAAAAAAAATTATCACATTGATTAGAAATCACAATAGCCTGTTCTGTGAGTATGTGTAGATAAAAAAAAATTTACTTGCAATTACTTTACGACTAACATACGGTCTTGTTCTGATTTACTAAAAATTTATCATATAATAAATATATACATATGTTATTATTAATCAAAGCAATTTTATTCTCTAAAAATACTTTGCTTAATAGCAGGTGAGTAAAACCAAAACACTTCACTCCAGATTTTTTAGAGGTTGTCTATCAATCTCTTGAGAAACACACCTTAATTTGACAACCTGAAAAATCAAGTGTCATTATTTTGTACATTTCATTTTACTAGTAACTCAACCAATGGGAGGGAAATTCATTTTGTAGCATCTTTTCAATTCCTGCC
The DNA here is from genome assembly GCA_004026885.1 of Lyroderma lyra. NCBI lineage: Eukaryota > Metazoa > Chordata > Mammalia > Chiroptera > Megadermatidae > Lyroderma > Lyroderma lyra. The sequence goes on from PVJL010001768.1 coordinate 50,289, forward strand.
ACATTTGCAATCTGATTTACTTATCTCAGTTCCAGTTCTCTTCCTTCCTTTCCCAAATTAAAGCTTACCTTCATTTGGAGTTAACAAAACAAAAAACAAAAAACAAAAATTATTTAAAGGTATTAAGAGAGCTCATATTTCAAGGGCTAACATTTAAATAAAGTAAATGTTATTAAATGAGCAAGGTTTCATTTTTTTGAATAAAGGGCGTTTCCTTGTGTGAAATTATTACTGAGGTGATCATTCCCACTCTAGAAGAATAAGCAACTTAATTCTTATTTCTCAAAGGCTGGAAATACCTAGTATACTGCAAGGTACACCATCTTAAAAGGTTGTACTTTTTTACTGTAAGAAAAACTTAATAGGATATTCACGGAATGTTACATTTTGAATGTAATAAACTTTAAATATTTAAACTGTCTTTCCCCTCTAAGAACTAACAATTAATAGAATACAGCAATGTTCAGGATCTTCATGAAATATTTTTGGAAAGAAAGAATTGTCATGCAATTTTTATTAACATATGAAAACCTGTTTTGTAGGTCATCTAATCTAAAACTTATTAAAGATCACATACCAATTTTGGAAAATTGGACTATAATTCCAGAAATTCTTGAGATCATAAAGTTACACAAAAGAGCATTTTAACCTTGTCAAGACCTAGTGTTTCATATTATTGATAAAGGGTATCATTATATATCTAAGTTAGAATATACACACACTTCTCGAATGAAAAACCAAGATCCAAAAACATTAATCTAAACAAATGTAACATAATGTGGTTTTATTAGAGACTATCTCCAGCTGAAGGCTATAAAAAACTCAACATAATATATACTTGTAAATAGTTCTACTTTGAGCATAAAGACATCCTCCTAATTCCTAGGAGAACAATCAGGGAAAAAATATAAAGGAAGATAAAATTTCACTGATTATTGTAGGGATTATAATTATTATTGTTAGTTTCAGGAGTAGAAAACAACATAACAATTAGACATTTACACACCTCACAAAGTGATAATCCTAACAAGTCTACAACCTATCTGGCACCTTACACAGCTATTACAATACCATTCATTATATTCTGTATGCTGTACTCTACATCTTGTGACTATATATAATTTTAAATTATAGTTGACATTCAATATTATTTTATATTAGTTTCAGGTGTACAGCACAGTGGTTAGGCATCTATATAATTTATGAAGTGCTCGCCCCATGCCTATATGACACCATACCTAGTTTATTTTTTTAAATTTATTGGGGAGACATTGATTAGTAAAAATTACATAGGTCCCAGGTGTACAATTCTACATTACTTCTTCTATGTGTTGTATTATGTGTCCATCATCCAGAGTCAGTTCTCTTTCCATCACCATATATTTGTGTCCCTGTCCCTTCTCCCCAACCCCCATCAAACCCCAATCAAACTAAATTTCTCCATCCTTTGCCCTTATTTTACCTACTCTCCCACCCCTCCTCCCATTTTAAAGAAGTCCCTCTAACATTCTTTGTAGTACTGGTTTGGTGGTGATGAATTTCTTCAGCTTTTTCTTATCTGAGAAGCCCTTTATCTGTCCTTCAATTTTGAGTGCTAGCCTCGTTGGATATATTACTCTTGGTTGTAGATCCTTGGTTTTCATCACGTTGAATAGTTTCTGCCATTTTCTTCTGGCTTGTAAAGTTTCTCGTGAGAAATAAGCTGAGAGTCGAATGAGTATCCCTTTATAAGTTACTACTGCATTTCTCTTGCTGCTTTTAAAATTTTCTCTTTTCTTTAACTTTTGCCATCTTAATTATGATGTGTCTCGGTGTGTTCCTATTTGGGATTATCTTGTTTGAGATTCTCTGGATTTGTATGTCTATTTCCTTCACCAGGTTAGGAAATTTTTCTGTCATTATTTCTTCAAATAATTCCTTGATCCTTTACTCTTCCTGTCCTTTCTGGTATACCTATTATTCTGATATTATTACTTTTGATATAGCCCCAGAGAAACAATCCATCCTCGTTTTTTGGGATATTATTTCCTAACTGTTCTGGCTGGAGATGTCTTCCACTGGCTTTTCCTGCAAATCACCACTTTGTGATTCTATTTTACCTATTTTAGTGACTTTTATTCTGTTCTTCATTTCAGTTAATGTAGTCATTATCTTTCTCTGGTCTTTTATAATGGGTTGTAAATCTTCTTTGGTGCTTGCTATCTCTCTGTTGAAATGATCATTCAGTTCCTTAAGCATTTTTACAATTGTTGCTTTGAGTATTTTTTGTTTTGTTTTGTTTTTGGTTGTTCCCTGGCTGGGAATTGAACCCAGGCCATGGTATTAAGGGCGCTAAAGCGTAGTCACTACACCACCAGGGAACCCTCTGAGCTCTGTTTCTGATGGGTTATCTGTCCCCATCTCTTTATTTTGAGCTCCCTTTCTCTGGTTTCTCATTTTGGCAGCTTCCCTGGACCCTCACTGCTGCAGTTTCTTTGGTGTTTGCTGCTTATACTGGGTGGGCAGAGGTCTGGGAGGAGAGGCGTTTGTGGCTTTGTTTGCTTCCTATGGCTTTGGGGGTCATGCAGGGAGTTTGAGTGTGTCTGTGCCTTTCCATTCTCAGTTTGCCCCATGCATGAATTCTGTCCTGAGCCTTGGGGTCAGCTGTTGTGTATGCTGGTCTTTCAGACTGTGCTGGTTGTGGGCCGAGAAATGCGCGTGCAGCTCTCTCTCTCCTCCTTCCCGACTGGAGCATTTGCGCTGCGGCTCCTCACTACCCAGTCACTCCCCCTCCTCTGGGTACTGGAGTGCAGTCTGGCCTCTGAGTTTTGCAGACTGGTCTGCACCTCCTGGGGGCCAAAGTGAGGGATTGTGGTATCTTATGCCCCGCCTGTGGGCCCCTTTTCCTCTGTCCCGCGAACCTCACCGCCTTTCTCCTTCCTCTCCCAGTGGTAGAGTTCCAAGTGGGACCCGGTCACGGCCATGTCTCCGCTTTTGCCCTTTTATTTCTCCTTCGTTTAACCCTCTGCCTGCCTGCACATACCTTAATGCGACAAGTGGGTTTCTTAGCTGTGATTGTGCGTTGTATAGAGGATTCTTGGTTGAGGTATAGGTGTTTCATTAGTTGTAATATCCAGAGGAGTTTTTCAGAGGTTGCTTTTATGCTGCCATTTCGTTGCCCATACTACCTGGTATTTTTAAACATATAAATGATTTCTTTTGAGGGCTAGGTCTTGTTTTATCAATTATGTTTGCTTATAAAGGAGGGTGTTACATTCATAGGTCTACAGCTTTTCATAGAAGCTTAGCCAAAATAAGACAACATGAAAATATCACTAATAAACAACTCAACGTCTCTGAAGAATTTAAATACCTAATATCATGACATGAGCTTTAGGTAAGATACATCTTTAGCAAGGTTTCTATTACCGAACATAATTTGTTATTCCTAAGACAGTAACATTAAAATTATTTTTCAGAATTCCTGTGGAGCTGTGCTCATTTTACATTCATGTGATCTGCTGTTAACACTACTAACATTTATCTTCTTCAGGGAAACATCTGTTCATCAAGGCAAACTTCTAAATTGTTTTTTTCTAGAGAGTACTTAGTTTGCCTTGATTCAGATGGCTCTGTAAGAAAAGGTGAAGGCTACTATCGGAAAACAGAAGTGTATTCTGTAGAACCTTCCTGGGGAAATCTTCTAAATCCCAATGCTGTTGACCCACGTGATGGTGATTGTTCATGTTGAAAAACAGGTGTGGAGCAGCAACATAAGTATCTCATGGAAACTCGTTAGAAATACAATATTTTAGATCCTATCCAAGTAATACCGAAGCAGAAACTCTGGGGGTGGTGATGTAGAAATTTGTCTTTTAACAAGGCTTCAGGGTTATATTGATACAAGCTGAAGATTGAAACAGCTAAATTTTGTCTAGTGAGGCATCCAAATAATTAGTTTTCAATATCCTTTTGTACATTTTCCTCTTGTGCCTAAGGTTTATCCTATTATTCATGGTATTTTCCTTGAGAAGCTTAATAGGCATTAAAATTTTAAGCTTAATGATGTACACTGCCAAACATAAAGCTGTATTTAACTCACACTCAGATTAGGGTGAGCAATTGGCCCTTCTGTACAGCACTGGGACTCTCAGTTTTAAAGTTGGTGGGACTAAAGGGGTTTCCAAACATAGGGCTTTTAGTGCTAAAACTGGAAAAGTTTTTGGTGAACCAGGTTGTGCAGAAGTGTGTCAGTGATCCATATAAACTGGTCCCATATGGACAAGTTAAAAAACATCTATTTTTGCTTTGAGTTTTTTTACACCTAACTCTAAGCCAACTGAAAATTTGTTTTGACACAAAGTGTGAAGTGAGGCTCTAAGCTAATTTTACTCTCCTAAAGTAACTAATTCATCCATTTGTATTTTTAAAATCCATTCCTTACCACTAATTTGTCCTTATCATATTATAACTTATTTTAAAAATTTAAATTATGGTATAATTTATATGCAATATAAAAATTTGAATAATTCAGTTAGAAGAACTTGCGACAACTCTATACAGTCCATGAAACCCAAAACCTCAAACAAGATAAATACATTTTCCATTAACAAACCCAGAAATTTCCATTGTGCCTCTTTCAGTCAGTACAATGACTAGTAAATAACTATCTGATGTCTATCAATACAAATTAGTGTGCCTGTTCATAATTATCATGAAACTGGAATCATACAGTACATATTTCTGTGGCATGTTTTGTCTTATTCAACATGATGTATTTCAGTGTCATCTACGTTGAGCTTCAGTAGTTTGTTACCACTTATTGCTGAGTAGCATTACATTGTATGAATATACCACAATGTAGTTAGCTATTTTACTGTTGAGGAACACTTGAATCATTTCCACATCTGTATTATGATGAATAATACTGTTATGAACATTCTTGTTAAACTATTTTTGTAGATATGATTTCCTGGATAAATCGGGGTGATAAGGTTAGATGTTTAATTTTTTAAAAACTTACCCAAAAGTTCTTGTGGTGATTGCATAATTTTATGTGCCTGCTAGTATGAATGAGAGTTACAATTACTCCACATTCTCACCAATGTTTTACGTCATCAATTTTTTTTAAATTTATTTTTATTGTTAGACTTTTTGAGGTGACATCTGTTAACAAGGGTTACATAAGGTTTCAGTCACAGAATTCTACAGTGCATTGTCAACTTGTATAATAAGTTCACCACCTACTGTGACTTCTCTTTCCATCACCATATATTTAGCTCCCCCTCCCTCCTCTCTAAACCCCTCCTCCTTCTTCTCTCCCCTCCCCACTCATCCTCAAATAAACATTAAACTATTGATTGTGTCCATGGGTTATTTGTTTGTTTATTTTGTTTTTTTTCCCCTTTGTTGCTTTCAGTTTTATATTCTGCATATAAGTGAAGTCATACAGTTTTTGGTTTTTTTCTGTCTGGCTTATTGCGCTAAGCATGATGATCTCCAGGTCCATCCATTTTGTTGCAAATGGCAATATTTCATCTTTTCTTATAGCTGAATAATATTCCATTGTGAGTATGTACCACAGCTTCTTTATCCAGTCATCTGTCGCAGGGCACTTTGGTTGTTTCCATGTTTTGGCTACTGTGAACAGCACTGCAATGAACATTGGGGTACATAAGTCTTTGTGGACAAAGGTTTTCAAGTTTTTTGGGTAGATCTCCAGAAGGGGGATTGCTGGGTCATATGGTAACTCCATTCCCAATTTTCTGAGGAACCTCCACACCGTCTTCCACAGTGGTTGTACCACATCAATTTCTTTAACCATTCAACTGAGTGGGACATGGTATTTTGTTATAGCTTTCAAAAAATGTTTTAATTTAGGCATAATTTACATTCAATAAATTTATGTTTTTTAGTTTTTATAGTTAAGAGTTTTGTCAGAATGGCTCTCATCTATAAATCTACCAGCAAGTGTTGGCAAGGATGTGGAGAAAAGGGAACCCTTTTGCACTGTTGGCAGGACTGGAAATTTGTCCAACCACTATGGAAAACAGTATGGAGGTTCTTAAAAAAATTAAAAATGGAACTACCTTATGATCCAGCAATTCCATTCTTGGGTATTTATCCAAAGAAATCCAAAACACTAATTCAAAAAAACAAGTACCCCTATGTTTACTGTAGCATTATTCGCATAGCCAAGATACAGAAACAACCTAAATGTCCATCAATAAATGATTGGATAAAGAAGCTATGTAAATGATGGAGTATTACTTGGCCATAAAGAAGAATAAAATCTTACCTTTTCAACAACATGGATGGAACTAGAAGATATGCTAAGTGAAATAAGTCAGACTGAGAAAGACTAATACCATGTGATCTCACTTACATGTGGCATCTAAAGAACAGAATAAATAATCAAAATAGAAAAAATATTCTGACACAGACAATAGTTTATTAGTTGCCAGGTGGGAAGCAGGGTGCGGGGGTGGGGAATGAGGGAGGGGGATTCAAATATATGGTGATAGAAAAAGAAATGACTCTGGGTGGTGAGAACACAATGCAACATGTAGACAATAAAGAAGTGTATACCTGGAATCTATGTAATTTTACTAACCAATGTCACTCCAATAAATTTAATTAAAAAAAATTGAAAATTATGTATATTGCGTAGCAACTACCACAATTAAGAGATAGAAAAGTTACATCACTCCCACCCAAATCTCTCCAAACTTCCTTATTCATTGTATTTTATGTATTACCCTGATGCCTAATATTAAGCACATTTTAGGTGCTTATAAGCCACTCACTTTTCTTGTTTTCTGAAATATTAAGTCTTTTGCTCATGTTTAAATTGGGCCACTGATCTTTTTATTGTTGATTTGTAGATGTTTATTTATTCTGGATACAAATAATTTGCTAGATATATGTACTGAGAATACTCTTTCCCAGTGTGTGGCTTGCCTATTTGGTTTCCTAATGACACCATTTTTATGGTTAATGTTTTATGTATCTTGCCCAAGACACTGTCTACTCCAGTGTTACAAAAATATTCTATGTTTCCTTCTAGGAAGATTATGGTTTTGGGCATTACATTTAGATTTATACCATTAAGTTTTATGTCTGCATTAAGACTGGGTTGAAGTTCATGTTTTTCCATACAGATATCCAGTTGTTTCAACATCATTTATAAGGAAGACTTATGTTTAACCATTGAACTGACCTGGACCCTTGGTTCTATTTAAGAAATCTTTGCCTAATCCTAGTTCATTAAGATTTTCTTATATATTTTCTTCTAAATGTTTAGTTCTATGATCCATTTCAAGTTAATTTTTGTAGATGATAAGTGGTAAGAACCAAGGTTTTTTTCCCTCTTCTTGTAGAAGAGGGTATGTATGTATGTATTTAATTAATTAATTAATTAATTAATTTTTTGCTTTTTGGTATGTGGGTAGCTCCCTGGCTGGGAATCGAACCCAGGACGCAGCGCTGACAGCGTCATCGCTGAAGCCTTAAGCCACTATCCCATCAGGGAACTCCCCAGAAGAGGGTATTTAAATCCCCAACTGTGATTATAGATTTGTCAATTTTTTCTTAGTTCTGGCAACTTTTGCTTCATGTACTCTGAAAGTATTATTAGATACACACATGCTAAGAGCCATTATGTCTCCTGAAAATATTATGCTTTACCATTGTTAAATCTATCAATAATATTTGTCTTCAAGTCTATTTGGTCTCATATGAATATAGTCACATCTCTTTTGTATGTGGTTTACATGGTGTACTTTCTTTCACTCTTTTACTTGCAACATATGAGTCTTTATATTTAAACAGAATTTTTGATAAAGAGTATATAGTTGGGTCTTGGTTTTTTTTAAGTCAAGCTGATAATTTCTGCAACTTAATTGGAGTAGTAACTGTAATATTAACAGAAATCAATTTCAATCTCTTGATAGTGGTTTTTATTTACCCTTTCCTGCCTCCTTTCTTGCCTTTGTTTGTAGGAAGCATGTATTCTTTCATATTTCATTTTTATCTACTGTACTGACTTTTTAATTAAAACTATAGCTTTCTGTAGTATTTTTAGAGCTTCTTCTAGAGATTATAACATGTAAGTATAAGTTATCACAATCTACTTTCAAATGATTTTATACCATTTCATTAACTGTATAAGAAACAATAGTACATAATTCCATCTCCCCTTCCTATTTGTGCTGTATTGGCCCTATATTTTACTTCTACATGTCATAACCCCCATAATATATTGTAAATTTTTTTTGTTTTAAATAGACAAGGGTCTTATAATGATTTTTTAAAATTTAAAAATGTATGTTTTATATTTACCCTTTCTGTTGTTCTTAATTTCTTTCTGCAGATCTGAGGTTCCATCTGGTAATAATTTCTCTTCAACCAGAACAATTTCATCCAGTATTTTTGGTAGGTCTGGCAGAGACAAATTCTCTAAGCTGTTGTCTTTATTTTAACTTCATTTCTGATGAATAATTTCACTGAATATAAGATCCTAGTTTGATAGTTTTTTTTTGTTTCTGCCCTTGAAGATATTTTTCAATTGCTTTATGTCTTCTAATATTTCTGGTGAGATGTCAGCTGTCATTTGTATTATTATTTTATGTAAATAATGTGTTGTTTCTATGTCTGCTTTTAACCCTTTTGCTACAATGTTTGGATACATCTGAATGAGTATTTCCATCTACTGACTGAGGTGTGTGCATTTATCCCAGGAGCTCAAAAAAAGCTTTTCGCTCTACTTCTCCAAGATTTTTAAATATGTTTTCCTGTAGCTTGCACTATCAACAACAAAGATGGTTTGTATGTCATACTATATAACATTCTGTAATAAGTTTATGTCATCAATGCCATTAGATTCTAATTTATCTATACTTAAATCTAATTGATGCCACTTAGTATATTTTGAGTTAATTTTTGCTAAAATTCAATATAATGGCAAATTTATTGCCATATAACAAAATTTAAAATAAAAATGTCATTTTTGTACAAAGCAGCTCAAAATATTATTAAATGCATAAAGTAGTCAAAATATCAACTTTTTATTTTTCGTGGCTTTTTGACACATTTTGAAAACAAAACTTGAAGTCAATGCACTGAAAGGATTAACATGTACTCTTTAGTGTAGCTTTCTATTACTTTAACTATGATGTACCTTGGTGTTGGTTTGCATTGCATATATTCTATCTTGCGTTTGCTAAACTTCATAGATCTGTGGGTTGATATCTTTCATCAGTTTTGGGAGTTTTTTGTCATTGTCTTCAACAATTCTGTCTACTCTTTATTAGAATGTCTGACACTGTTCTATTGACCTTGAATGATCAGGTCTCCTCTTTTGTCCTAATCTTCATACCCCTCCAGCGTCCCTGTTTTATGTTTCAGTTTGGAAACTTTCTTTGACCTGTGTTAAGTTTCACTGATTCTTTCCTCTGCTGATTGCAGAGGAATGTTAAGACTTTCAAATAAAATTTTCATTTGTGATAGTTTTATTTCTAGCAAGTCTATGTGATTCATTTTTGTAGACTCTTTTTGCCAAAATTCCCCAATCATTTTCATCCATATTGTCTACATTTACTCTATACACTTTAGTTATTTTCATCATAATTTTATCATAATTATTTTAAAGTCCTGGTTTGATAAATCCCACATTTGAGCCTTTTCTTGATTTATTTCTATTGACTGCTTTCTGTCTTGACAACTAGTTTTCTTTCTTTTTTTCTTTCTTTTTTTTTTTTTTTGCATGTTTTGTAATTTTCAACTATAGACATTTTGGATAAAATAACAGTAAAGGCTGAAAGAAACAATATTTAAATCCAGAATAGGGAACAACCCTTGTGTCATGCCACTAGAGTGGGGAACCTGCATCGATAAGATATGTAGTTGAATTGCAACTGGATTTTGTTGTAGATTTTAGTTTCATATGTTTTGAGAGCAGAATTAAGACTTTTCCTTTTAAGGGGTTTAGAATGTGAGCACTGGTGAGATTCTCATAATTTCTTTATGAAGCACTGGCCTTAAAAACTCTGCTTTATAACTGTGTTACCAGATTTCTGGATTATTGGTATGTTCTCCTGGCTCTTCAGACCTACCTCAGGCTTGCTGTGTTTTGGAGATATGTTCATATTACCTCAGAGGGCTTTTTTCTCAGCTCTCCTGCCACATTCTCATCCCTTGGCAGCTCAAAGTACAGGAGTCCTGGGGCTGGTTTTCAAAGATCTTCCACCCAAGATCCCCTAAATTTATATGGCAGGTGCCTTGCATTTGGGGATGCCCCGTATGACTCATGAATGAATTTTCTTCAATTCTTCTCCGTTGGTTGGTATATTGACTCTGAGCACTCAGTGAAGACATGAGAAAGAGTTGGTTGGTAGTTGTAGATTTTCTCTCTAGCTTCCCAGAATCTTTATCCGTTTCACTTGTCCACTGAGGTTATTGCATACAGGGTAAAGTTTTGGCAGGTTTCTCTTTATTGCTGTCTATTCCTTTTCTTTTTCCTACCCACTCTACCAAGGAGCACTGCCATGGGTATCTTCTCTTCTATGAAGGGCTAGTTACTATCTGAGAGCTAGTTTACTTAACTTCCAACAAGTTAGTTCACTTCAAACCCCAGTTCTCTGATGGGTTTAGTTTTTCCTAAACTTATACAGATTGTTTTGGATGTTAGAGTAAGAGTGATGATATTTTGAGACTGTCTACATTCTAATACTGTAGGGTGTATATCTGTTTTACAAATCTGCTCCAATAATCATTATTCTTGGGTAGTACTATGGCATCTCAGTTGCTATAGCTTTAAGTATGAAAGTGCTGCTTCCATTTAGTTGTACCACATATTAATAATTTACTTTATTTCCTGTGATTATAGTACTAAACTAAAACAAAAATAGAGTTCTACCTCTTTTGTAGATGATTAGTCATTCTCTTTCTGTCCTGGATTCAGTCTATCTTGGATTATAAAAGATGTGCAAAGGGATAGGCTGTAGGAGTATTATGTTGATACATCTAAGTATGTATAGGGAAGGGTTAGGTGACAAGAGGGAATGACCAGAAAACTGCATAAAAGATGCAATATATATTTCTGAATGCTTTTCCTATCAGGTTCTAGCAACATAAAGCTTCAGCTTTAGAAGTATTTTCTGATTTTATTTATATTTTGTAGTTGAAAAGGTCTCATATTTAATTATATTATATGAAATTATTTAAATAATGATCAGTAATGAATAGCAATGTTGACCCAGGGTATATTTGTTTCTATATCTCAGATCTTAAAATTCCCAAAAGTTACTTAAACTTTTAAATTAAAAACAAAACAGTATAGTGTACCAGATTGGTTAAGGTGAATCCTAGGAATACCATTTATTAGCTATTATTAGCCAACAGGGAAATTAACTTCTAATTTTCACATTTCTAATTGGAAAAATGATGATAAGAATGATGTTCTTGTATCTGCAACAAATAATGTACTGGATTTCCACACATGAAGTAAATAAAGTACTATTGAAAATAAACTCACAATGCAAAATTTAGAACATCAGAAAACTATTTACCACAAATCACCATAAAAGAGAATGTATTAGATACTGACCTTCAGATAATGTAACACATGGACAATGCACTGTAGAACTGTACACCTGGAACCTGTGTGAGTTTTGCTGACCAATGTCACCCCAATTAATTTAACAATAAAAAAATCTAAACAAAAAGATACCTACCAACCTCAGAAAATAGAATTGTTATTTATAGAATATAAAATAAATAGGTTTAAAAGAAAAACCCTAAAGAATATAAGAAACTGTAAGTAATCAAGACTCCACAAAAGTCACCTAGGCAGATTAGAAAAAGAACCAGAAAGAACTTATAGAAAGAAAATGGTACTTTGAAATTAAAAATTCTTTCTGGCATAAAGAGCAGATTAGACAAAGATGAAAAAAATGTATGAACTGGAAAAGAGACCTGAATGAAATGAAGTTGAAGGACACAGTTCATATATGTAACACTGGGGTTAAAAGACATGGAGAAAAAAATGATGATGTCCTCTCACAGTAGTTCATGAGGACAAAATACAATGTGGGAAGACAAAATCTGAAAGACAATGGCTAAGAAGATTCCAGAAATGATCAAAGACAGGACTCCTCTGATTCAGATAATATATAAACAAAACAAGTAAAATGCTAGACACAGACACATTTTAGTACAACTGTAGTACATTAAGAGCCTTAAAAGCAATCAGGGGACAAAAACAGATCAGCTACAAACAAATAAGACAGTGTGTACATCTTTCTTGTTAAATAGCAACAAAAGAAACTAGATAGCATAAAGCAATAGGGTCCAAGTATTGGAGACGATACCTATCAACCTAGATTTCTAGATTGAATTTAATTTACAAGTGGGGGTAAAATAAAGATATTTTCAGACAAACTCTAAATGTATTTATTGTAAAAAAAAATCATTGCTAAAGAATAATTCAAGGCTCCTACTAAGGACATTTTTACTTTTTAAAATGACTAGGAAGTTCTTCTAGCAAGTGGAGGATGGGAGCTAGGAAAGCTAAATTTTCTACAATGAACAGGACAGTCCTATACAACAAATCAAATCCCAATTCTGTTAGTGACCCACTGAGAAACAGAAGAAAGAAGTGAGATATAAGAAAAGATGAATAGAAAGAGTATAGAACACATGGATTAACTGTTAAAAAAAAATGACTCAGTATAGGGGATATACAAATAAAAGAAATAATAGAAGAAAAATACTAGAAACAGCACAATTAGAATTAAAGTTTCCCAAAGTCATGTATCATTAGTTAGAACAGTAGAACTATTGATCAGTTTTAGTTTAAAATTATATGGGTAATACCACATAAGCACAGAGACAAACTCAAAGTAAAAAGTGGAGAAAAGGTGAGGCAAATATTGAGCATAAAAGTCAGCATAGCCACATTAGTATCAGGCAATATAGCTTCTAGGGTAAAAACCATTATTATAAGGCTCATTACACAGTGATAAACAAGTTCAACTCGCCTAGAGGATTCTAAACTTAGATACATCTAATAAGAGTTTCAAACATACAATGAAAAAAAATTGCTACAAGGACAAACTGCTAAGCCCACCATCATATTCACACAGCTTAAAAATCTTTGTAAATAACAGATTGAGCAGACAATAGATTAAAATATAAAGATCTGAACTAAAATAAGTAACAAGGTTGAGTTAATAGACATACATAGAACTTTGCAGTCAACAAATAGAGCATACATATGAGGGCTGTCCAGAAAGTATCCAGCCACGTAATATGAAAAACAGAGGCATTTATGGCTGCATTTTTTTCCGGACAGCCTGATAATTTCTTGAATCACATTTATAAAGACTGACCCCTTATAAATAAGTCAAATATCAAAAGAAAATCTATCTTATAGAACATTTTCTCTGACAACACTGTAATTCTACAATTAAGTTGTAAAGTGGTAAGAAGATTAACTAAAATACATCCCATAATTTTAGGATGTAAAAATCAAAACTTTTAATAATAGGTCATAGTTAAAATAATAAAAACATTATTTTGATTAACATAGCCTACCGATATAATACGATCTCCTTTTCTGAGTTCTCCACTAAGATCGGCAGGTCCTCCAGCCAAGATAAAGGAAATAAATATTCCTTCTCCATCTTCACCTCCTACGATGTTGAAACCAAGGCCTGTTGAGCCACGATGAAGAACAACTTTTCTAGGTTCTCTAAAAATTAAAAAAGTATTGAGTACCTTAGAAATTTTACATAGAATTTGATATTCTATCAATGAGAATTCCTTATTGATAACTCTTACGTTATCATACTATAAAGAAAGCTTGACGAAATATAACTGTGGAGTAAAAAATTCTAAGCCTAGAAATTAGGCTAAGAGATTAAAAGGACAATTCCTAATTTTATATAAAACCCAAGAACCCATGTTAAAAAATAAACATGAAACTAAAGCAAAAGGAAGAACACAAAATGGAAATTAAAAAGATAATGATACAAAGAGCCTACTCAGGAAATATATATACTTGTGGAAATTTAATGGTACACTCCTCTTATTATCTAAGAAGCAGTTACTGTCCCTACTTCTAGGGAAGTAGGGTGGTGTAAAAGGTAGAGATCCCTTTGTCTTAGATAAAGTAGGTCCTTTTCCCAGTCTGAACGCGGTACTTCATAACTAACCTAAACCAGTCATTGCAATCCCTTTCCCCTTCACATAGGTGAGGCTATGACCCTATTCTGGCCTCTGAAAAATAAGGGAAAATGCTATTGTCACTTTCCAGAGAAAAACAGACCCTAATAAGGATAATATGCATTTGTTCCCTCTCCATCCAAAACACTGCACACATGAAAGAATGATTGATAAAATCCCATTACTGGTTTGAACATATTACAATCATGAAGGTAAGACCAATCAGATACTCCATGGACCTAGGGTTGCTATACAAACATTGAAAATGCCCATCTCCAAACTTTTTATATGAAATAATTAAATACCTTTATTTCTTAAATCACATCGATCCATCTTTCAACTTACTTCTGCTTTTTATCCATTCTAAAATGCATCTTTTTGCCCCACCCCTCCAATCTCTAAATCAGAATACACTTTACCATTAATGTTTCAATTTGTTACCAGTTACACAATTACTAAAAATTATTCAAATACTCTGATAAGACCATGAGAATTCCAGCAGATTATTTTAGATGATGAAATACAGAGTATCTCTTGAGATTTGAATGTATCCTATTTGATAAGTATTTTAAAAATTTAATTTGATTTTCTAAAACATCACGGAACGCTTTTGGTAACAAAAGGCTTAACAGAAGTAAATAAGTTTTACAAATGAATTTTAGAAATCCTTCTAAATGATGTAATTAATGCTTTAAAATATTGTCTACTCAAAACTTAAAATGTTGTCTAGTCATACATAGGTTATCAGTTTTGCCAGTTCACTTATAGGGTTAACAAAATTATATTTTCTTGTCAAAAATAGCAAGACTAAATCATGCATTATTTAGGGTATACTGTATGTATATACCAATATATATGAAAGAAAAAAGGGAATACTAAGTCCAAAATTCAGGAAAGCAGCTAACTTGATGGGGCAGTATAGGAGAAACAGGGTAGGATCAGGGGCACAGGATAGATTTCACTATATTAGTGATGTTTTATATCCTTGTTAGATGGTAGACTCAGGTTTAGGGTTCCTACTATGCTTTAAGTATATGTGTGAATTATAATTTTACATTAGCAAATAATAATTAAAAAAATACCCTGCTAAAATCCAACATTATTTCCAGAGGAAAATAAATTTTGATTTTTCAAATAACGTAAGTCCATGATAAAAGATGCTCTACATCACTAGTCATTAGGGAAATGCATCAAAATCACAATGAGGTATGTCTCACCTACTGCAATGGCTATAAAAGAAAACAAAACAGAAAAAAACAAGTTTTTTCTGATAGTGGGAATGTAAAATGGTGTGGCCATTTATAGAAAACTATTAAGTGACTCCTCATATACTTAAACACAGAGTTACCATGTGGCCCAACAATTGTACTCATAGGTATATATCTAAAGGAACTGAAAGCAGGGATGTAGCATATACTTGTATGTCAATGTTTATTCTAGCATTACGCACAACACCCCAAAGGTGGAAATAATCCAGCTGTCCATCAACAGATGAATGGATAAACAAAATGAGGTATATACACATAATGGAATATTATTTATCCATAAAAAGTAATGAAGTTTTGATACATGTTACAACATGGATAAACCTTGAAAACATGTTAACTGAAAGAAGCCAGACACAAAAGGATAAGTATTATAAGATTCTACTTATATAAACAATCTGGAATAGGCAAATTAAGAGAGACACAAAGTAGACTATAGGTTACAAGGGACTAGAAGGACAGGAAAATGGGGAGTTATGCTTAAAGGTTACAGTTTGTTTGAGGTGGTTATGGTTACATAATATTATCAATGCAATAATGCCAGTGAATTGCACTTTTGAAAATGGTTAAAACAGCAAAAATTATGTTATTTATATTTTACCATAATTAAAAAAAATATGATATTGCAAAAATCACTGAGTTGTACACTTTAAATGGGTGAACTGTATGATATGTGAATCATATCTCAATAAAGTTGTTAAAAAATGAACTCTGAAATCATCAATTGTTGGGATTTGTTTTCTTTTCTTTTTTGTAAAATTGGTAATGTGAGACAACCTCTGAAAGACTGCTTAGGGTCAAATTGTGGAGAAATTCTAATAGGAAGGTAAAGGTTTTTGTACTTCATTATCTGGGCAAAGTAGTCTATCAAAAGGGAGTGATGAAACATACACCATTTTAAGAAGCTATGTCTAGTAACCAGTCACCTGATTTTCATAGGACAGTACAGAAAACTGGTAGACCTGTTGTGTAATACTACAAAGTTCAATACAATATTTTAGACAAGAGATAGTGAAAAAGATGGGGAACAGCAATCAAGATGCTAATATAACATATTGTTTAGTTTGAAAAATATGCAGAGATTAAAGACTAGATAAACAATTAACTACTTTTTAAAATTTATTTCTTTAAATAGGCGCTATCAGAAAATAACAACAACAAAAATAACAATAAAACTGCCATGACAGATCAGCATGGGAGCAGAGCCTAAAGACTAACAGCCTTGAAAATTTCTATCGCAATCACAAACACTATTCTTTCTGCTAATTTTCATTCCAAACATAATTACTGGGCACCTATAAATTCTCAACATGGCTAACTTACTCTTGAAGAAGAGGACAAAGACAAATATTCCTCTACAACCTTAAAGAGATTACTTCCCAAGGGTATCTTACTACAATAATGTGAAAAAAGATCTAAAATACTTTTTCACTTATTTTTTCCCTACCTAGTTAAAGAGTTCTTTGGGAATATAAAGTTAATCTACAAACTTTAGTGTAGTTAGTAATATTAGATGAAAGTAAATTTTAGATGTCAGGGTATCAAGGATATATAGCAAACAAAGAAAATACCATTTGTCAAATTCTGAATATGAATATAATTCTGAAAATAAATGCCATAATATGTGGAATATATTAAGTAAAAATATTATGAAAAGTTAGTTTTAAGTATGTGTTAGTATATTCTTAACTTTTACTTAAACTAATTTCTAAAGATAATTTAACAATCATTTAAAAAACCCATATTAAAAAAAAGGAGCAGTGATTTACTTGGAATATAAGGTATTTTTACATTCCAGGCTCTTCAATGAATGCTCCAATAAAAAATATTAAGGTTTACATTCATTATCTGTCAATAAAAAAATTTCAGTCCTGAAAATTGTGACTATCTTACTTGGCTAATTATAATTCCATCTAATCATTGGCTCTATGTAAGAAGGATAAATGTTCAATTCCTTACCGTGTAATTTCATCATCTCCAAGCATTGTTTTTGAAACAGGTGAGTATCGGGCTGGTGATGTTGGTGTCTGGCCCAAGTAGGAAGATGGGCTAACATGGTTATCAATAGGCTGAGAAGCAGCTTCAAAATAAAGAAAGTGAGAAACACTTGAAAATGAAATGAGCCATTCAGTACCACATTTGTGAGTTATCAATTTAAAGGTCAGTTAATGTATAATTCATAGTCACTTAATTAGGTAGAGAAGATTTATTTAACAGGTAAAAAAAATTAGACAACTTAAAGTTTCCAGGTAAAAACTAGTTTAGATATTCAGATCAGTAAAGCCAACCTATAAAAACCAAATGCTTAATAGGTTTCTAGTTCAGCATATAAGAAGCTTGGAAGTCATCACTTTGTCCTAACAGCAACTAAAAAGCTGAACAAACAAAAAAACCAACTTCTTTTTGATTCTTAAGGGAGGTGACAGGGAAAACTGCTGTCCCCCAAATTGGAGAGATCGGTAGGCAAATACAGAGAACAACAACTCAACCAGAGCAGAAACTCTGTGGAACTACTGCTGTGGAAGAGAAGCCTAAATCGTGATTGACAAATTTCTGGAGGCTCAGTGTGGACAACTCTGAGTCAAAAACTCCAGAGGGATTCTGTCATCCCACAGTTTTGTAAGTTTTACCTCCTGGATTTCTACTGGATCTCACAGAGAATATTACGGGGGTAGCGGGGAATTCCCTAGTGCTTCTGGAAGGAGGAAGGGAAAAGGAACCACTTTGGAATAGCAAAAGTATTCTGTTCTTCTCAAGAGTCTGCTCTCAGGAGAAACTATTAACCAGAGCTTAAGCTACTGGGGTTTTATTGGGAGTCCAACTGACCTGGGGTAAGGGAAATAACTAACTCCAGCCCACTCCAGCCATCCTGCTAAGGGAGGGAGAAAGGGAAAATGTTGAGATGCACGGTGAAGTTCACATTCCAGAGACACAACAAGCTCACTAAAAGACACAACTAATCATAGGATTACAGAATACTTTCCCTCTCCCAATACCTCATTACCACATCACTAAAAGCCTATTTATAGCAGTTCCTTTCACCCAGTACATCACACTCAGCTATTAAGAAAAAAAAAATTTACAAGATATACTAAGAGGCAAAAACACAATTGGAGAGAATGAATAAGCATCACAACCAGACTCAGATACGGCAGCAATGTTGGAATGATCAGACCAGGAATTTAAAACAACAATGATTAATATGCTAATGGCTATAATGAAAAAAGCAGACAGTATATGAGGGCTGTTCAGAAAGCATCTAGCCATGTAATATGAAAAAAAGAAGCATTTATGGCTGTTTATTTTTCTGGACAGTCCTCGTATAAGAGCAGATGAACAATGTTAAGCAGAGAGATGAAAATTCTAAGAAAGAAAACAAAAAGAAATACCAGAGATCAAGAACACTGTAACAGAAATGAAGAATGTCTCTGATGGGCTTATTAGTAGTCTGGATACAGGTGAGGAAAGAATCTCTGAGCTTGAGGATATTTCAAAAGCAACCTCTAAGAGTGAAAATTAAAGAGAAAAAAAGCCTGAACACGCCCCCCCAAAGCAGAAAAGAATATCCAAGAACTGTGGGACAACTACAAAAGAAGTGTAGCATATACATAGTGGGAATACCAAAAGAAGGAAAGAAAGGAATAGAAAAATATTTGAAACAATAATGTTTGAGAATTTTTCCAAAATAATGTCAGACACCAAACCACGGATCTAGGAAGTTCAGAGCACATCAAGCTCGACAAATGCCAAGGAAATTACATCTGGTCCTATCGTTTTAAAACTATCCTAAAATAGGAAAGAAGCCAGAGAAAAATCCCCCCTTTTTGATAGAGGAGCAAAGATAAGAATTACATCTGATATCTCTTCAGAAACCATTCAAGCAAGAGTGTGGAGTGAAATATTTAGTGTTGAGAAAAACCTACCCTGTACCCCATGAAATTATCTTTCAAAAGTGAAGAAGAAATATTTTCTTATACAAATAAATATTGGGGAAATCTGTTGCTAGTATACCTACCTTTTGAAATGTTTGAAGACATTCTTTAGAGAGAAGTTAATAGTTCAGAAACTCAGTTATACATAAAAAGAGAAGAGCACTTAAGAAGGAATAAGTGAAGGTAAAATAAATTATTATTTTTATTCTTGATCTGACAGGTAAAACTGTTCAAAAGAATTATTGGGAGTTCCCTGATGATGTAGTGGCTTAAGGCTTCGGCATTGGCGCTGTCAGCGCTGCGGCCTGGCTTCGCTTCCCAGTCAGGGAGCTACCCACATACCAAAAAGCAAAAAAAAAAAAAAAAAAAAAAAAAAAAAAAAAAAAAAAAAAAAAAAAAAAAAAAAAAAAAAAAAAAAAAAAAAAAAAAAAAAAAAAAAAAAGAATTATTAGCAACACTGTATTCAACTACGTTTGTGAGTGTGTGTGTGTATGTGTATGCTTATGTATAAGTGAAATGAATGGCAGCAATGATACAAGTGATAGGAGGGAGAACTTTGGACTACCTTATTATTATAAGGTACTCACACTACCCGTGAAACTGTATAGTGTTATTTGAAAGTAAACTTGGATTATTTGTCCAAGTATGTGATATGCTAACAAAGGAGAGAAAATGGAATCATATAAAATGCTTCATTAAAACAACAGAAGACAGAAAAAGAGTAGATAATAAATACAGGACAGAAAACAAGGGCAACAAATAGGAAACTAATAAATATAATAGATGTTAATTCAACTATATTAATAATCACTTTGAACATCAATAGCCTAAATGCAAATGTTAGAAGACAGATATTGTCAGAGTGGATCAAAAAATGAGACCCAACTACATACTGTCCTCAAGAAACCCACTTTAAATATAAAGGCACATGCAGATTAAAAGTAAAGGAATGGAGAAAGATATACCATGCTAACACTAATCAAAAGAAAACAGGAGTAGCTATATAAATTTCAAACAGAGAAACTTTCAAAGTAAGGAAAGTTACCAGGGATAATGAAGGGCATTACATAATGATAAAGGGGACAATTCACCAAGAAGACATAACAATCCTTAACATGTATGCACCTAACAACAGAGTGCCAAACTATATGAGTCCAAGACAGACAGAACTGCAAGGAGAAATAAAGAAATCCATACCCTTTTACCACAAAGAGATACAGCAAGCAGAAAAATCAGTAAAGAAGGGTGAATTCAACAACATGATTAATCAACTGGATATAATGGACATCTACAGACTACTTCATCCAACAAAGCAGAATGCACATTTTTCTTAAGCTCACATAGAACATTCACCAAGATAGAACACATTTGGGCTGTAAAAACATCTTCAATTTAAAAGAACAGAAATCATACAATATCTGTTCTTAGACCAAATGGAAATAAACTAGAAATGAATAACAAAACACTAGCTAAAAATATCTCAAAATATGTGTTGATTAAATAACACACTCTGAAATAGTACATGGGTCAAAGAATAAATCTCCAGAGAAATTAAAAAATGTTTTAATCTAAATGGAAATGAAAACAAAACTTATCAAAATTTGTGGGATGCAGCAAAAGTAGTGCTTAACAAGCCTGTTCAATCTGCTACCCAACCTGCATCCACATGCGGCCCAACACAAATTCATAAACTTTCTTAAAACATTACAAAAATTATATATGGACCTTTTTTTTTTTTTTTTTAGCTCATCAGCTACAGTTAGTGTTAGTGTATCTTTTGTGTGGCCCAAGACAATTCTTCTTCCAATGTGGCCCAGGGAAGTCAAAAGGTTGGATACTCCTGACTTAGAGGGAAATTTATAGTACTGAACGCATACAAGGTTGGACAATTAGTTAGGTGAACTCATGGTAGAAGAAGTACTACATACCTCATAGTTGAATATCACTATGGTCACCTTAGAAGTACTCCCCTTGGGAAGGTATGCACTGGCGCCAGCGCCTAATCCACCACTGGCAAGGTTTTGACACCTTACTGAGTTGTTTGTACAGTGCTGCCATTGTAAGCGCACAGTGGAAAGTTTGCAAACTTAACTGTCAGATTTTGGGGACAATGAGAGCTCTGATGGCCATTCCAGAAAACGAGTTCCAAAACTGCTTTGAAGGGTGAACCAGGCACTGGTGTCAGTGCATAGCTTCTCAAGGGGAGTTCTTTGAAGGTGACTGTAGTGATTTTCAGCAATGAGGTATGTACCACTTTTCCTAGGATGAGTTTGCAAAATTAATTGTCCGACCTTGTATATCAGAAAAGAAGATCTAAGGTGAATCATCTTAGCTTCCACCTTATGAAACTAGCAAAGAAGAGCAAACTAAATTGAAAAGTAAGCCAAAGAAAAGAAATAATAAAAAAATTAGGGCAGAATTCAATGGAATTGAAAAGAGGAGATCAATAGAGAAGAAAAGCCAAAAACAAAAGTTGATTCTTTGAAAAGTTCAATAAAATCAACAGGTCTCTACCCAGGCCTAAAAATGAGAAGGGAGAAATTATTGATATCAAAAATGAAATGGAGGACAACACTCCAGATCCTATGGATATTATAATGATAACTAAATACTATGAACAACTCTATGCCCACAGATTTTATAATCTAGATAAAATGGACAGAGTCCTTGAAAGACACTATCTGCCAAAACTCACACAGAAGAAACAGACAATCTAAACAGGACTATGTCTATTAAAAGATACTGAATCAACAAATTATAACCTTCTAAAACAACACTATGTCCAGATGGATTCACTGGTTAATTCACCAAACAATTAAGAAAGAAATTACAGAGATCCAAGACGGCAGAAGTAGGTATACACTGTGCCTATTTTGTTCTGTGAACACATTAAAATTACAACTAAATTATAGAACAACCAATCTAGACAACCATCTGAAATCTACCTGAACAGAACTTTCATAACTAAGGATACAAAAAAGAGGAGGCCACAGTGAGACTCGTAGGCGGGGAGCAGATGAGAAAGGAACCAAACCTCTGGTGGCAGTTGAGAATCAGGAGGGTCTCAGCCATGGAGGTTCCCCACAGAGGAGTGAGGGACCACAGCTCCATACCAGGATCCCTAGCCCACAGCAGTGGTGCTGGGAAAGGAACCCCATAACATCTGACCATTAAAAACAGTGGGGACTCAGACTGCCTGGTTGGGACGGAAGGCTCTGGGAACTCCAGATGTCCTCTTAAAGTGCCAACACAGACTCAGTTACTCCCAAGTATTCCCCCTGGGCTCCAGCAGAGGCATGGTGACTCGGGGCACTGGAGGCATGTGGGGGCAGATTGAGGTATGTGGCTTTGGAGCAAGGGCTGAAGGACAGTGGACATTTTCCTGGGTATGTCCTCTTCCCATGCAGCTGGCTGGTGGGTTGCGCCTGCCCCCACACAGCCAAATATGAACCTGATTGGTCTGCTGAACTTTACTAGCTCCACCCTTCTGACTCACTGGGATCCCGCCAATGCCAGAGGCACTTTCTCGGGTAAGCAGCCAGCCCCATTGGCATTACAATCTTACTTGGAAAACTAAGTCTGCAGGTCCAGGCTCAAGGCAACTGGCATTGGTGTGCTCTGAGACTTTTGCTGAGTAGCTCCAGGCACAGCACCGGCATCAGACCAGAATCTACCCAGTGCAGGTAACCAGGGAGACAGTTCTAGGGCCCCACAGGGCACCTACTACATAAGGTTATCCAGCAATATGAAGAGATGTAGCAGATCTACCTAATACATAAAAACAAATACAGACAGGTATTCAAAATGAGGAAACAAAAAATATGTCTCAAATAAAAGAGCAGCAGAAAATTCCAGAAGAACTACTTAAACAAGATGGAGGCAAGTAACCTATGAGATACAGAGCTCAAAATGATGATTTTAAGGATGCTCAAAGAACTTAGTAAAAACTTCAACAAGAGATAGCAAGCATAAAGAAGGGCATAGGAACCATAAAACCAGTCAGAAATGAAGAATACTATAATTGAAATTCAGAATGCAATAGAAGGAAGAAGAGGATTGAATCAGTAAACTGGAAGCAGAAAATATCTAGTCAGAACAATAAAACAGAAAAAGAGGATAGTTAAAGGAGCCTCTGGGACTTCAACTGCAACAACATTCATATCATAGGAGTACCAGAAGGAGAAGCGAGAAAGCAAGGAATTGAGAACCTATTTGACTGGAAACTTCCCTAACCTGAGGAAGGAAACAGACATACGAGCCCAGGAAGCACAGAGAATCCTAACCAAGATAAACTCAAAAAGGCCCACAGCAAGACACATTATAATTAAAATGGTAAAGGTTAAAGACAAAGAGAGAATACTAAAAGCAGCAAGAGAAAAGCAACTAGTAACTTATAAAGGAGCTCCCATAAGACTGTCAGTTGATTTCTCAACAGAAACTTTGCAGGCCAGAGAGAGTGGCAGAAAATATTCAATGTGATGAAAAGCAAGGACCTACAACCAAGATTACTCTACCCAGCAAGGCTATCATTCAAAATCAAAGGACAAATAAAGAGCTTCTCAGACAAGAATACCTTAAAGGAGTTCAGCACCACACAACCAAGAAATGTTAAAGGGACTGCTTTAAGATGAGAAGAAAGAAAAGAAAGCAAAATTATGAACAATAAAATGGCAATAGGTACACATCAACAATTACCTTCAATTTAAATGGATTAAAAGCCCCAATCAAAAAACATGAAGGATATTGCACTGAGTGGTGTGTGTCAAACAGAGGAAGACAGATGCAAGTTGACTTTGCTTATAGGTGAAATCCAAAGAAAATAAACAAGTGGAACAGGAATACATTCACAATACAGAAAACTTTTGGTTTGTTGACATATGGGAGGAAGGTTGGGGGAAAGGATAAAATAAGAGGAAGAGATTGGGAAGTTCAGTTTGGTGGTTACAAAGTAATAGTTATGGGGATACAGGGTACAATATGGGAACATAGTCAATAAGGTTGCAATAACGATGGGTAGTGTCAGATGGGTACTAGTTTTGTTGGGGTGAAGGGAAGAGGGTGGGAGGGGTGGGTAAAAAAGGGAAAGAAATCAAGAAATAAAAATTTATAGTTAAAAAACAGTCACAGGGATGTAAAGTGCAGCATAGGGCATATAGTCAATAACACTGTAATAACTATATATGGTATCAGATGGGAACCAGATGTGTCGGAGTAAGGATTTTTTAAGTTATATAAATGTCTCATCACTGTGCTGTACACCCGAAACCAATAAAATATTATATGTCAAATGTAATTGAAAAATAAAAATAAGTGTGAAAAAAATTAAGCAAAAACTAAGGGTTCATTTCCATAATCATAAATGTTATACATGGGTTCTAGCAAGAGCAAAGAACAGAAAATTATTAGGCTATAACTGATCCAGGTAAGCAACACAATTCAGTTGTAGCTTTCAAAACCACAACATATCTGAAATTATTTGCATCATTATTAAAACACATAGAAAGGAATATTTAACTTTATTGAGGTTTTAGCTATGATAAAGTTAAAAAGCATTTCAAAATTTGGCTGTAATATTTATTCATTAATCATTAATCTCTTCTTTCATTATATTACTGAGTATCTTCTATGCACAAAACACAACTGGATGAGAAATTCATTCAACTGTCCAAGTCAGAAAATGTACCTTTCCCTTGCCATAAACAGACTATGAATTCATTTATTCAATGAATCCTTTCTAGAGGAGTCATTCTCACATGTAAGGCAAATCTCACACAACAAAGACTAAAAATTAATGTTCTTAACAGAGAAATGACAGCCCCAAAGAAGAATCAAATAATGGAATGCTAATTCCTATACCCAAAATCTTAGATAAAATGATCCCCCAGAGAACTACAAAACAAGGGAGCCTAATTTATTGTCCTTAGCTATTAAGATTAATTCCCAAGCCTTCCAAGGTTTGGGAGACAAGAAAGAAAGTCTAAGAGCTTTAAGTAAAAGTGGTAAGAGATAGGTGACCAAATCAGAAGTTTAACAAGGCCTTATAGCTGAAGAGAATGTAAATTAAAAGTGAGATGATATATAATGCAAAAGCATGAGCATTTTCATGTCAGCAGAGAAATTATAAGGTTGGACAATTAATTTTGTGAATTCATCCTAGAAAAAGGACTACATACCTCATTGTTAAATATCACTATGGTCACCTTTGAAGTACTTCCCTTTGGGAAGCTATGCTCTGACGCCAGTGCCTAGTCCACCCTTTAAAGCAATTTTGGAACTCGTTTTCTGGAATGGCCATCAGAGCTGTCATCATGAGGCTACGCAAAGGTTATGACACCTTATTGTTTGACAGTGCTGTCAACGAGTGCACAGTGGCAAGTTCATGAACTTAATTGTCAGATTTTGGGGATGACGACAGCTCTCATGGCCATTCCAGAAAAAGAGTTCCAAAAATGCTTTGAAGGGTGGACTAGGCGCTGTTGTAGAACTAATGAACTTTCTTTCTTTCTTTTTAATTAATAAACCTTTTATTCCTGGGTATATATTTTGATTATAGCCACAATGGTGTGGACCCATCTGAGATTTATGGTCATTAACTTAAACTACAATTTTGTATTTTTTTTCTAGTCATATTCTTCTTTTTAGGGAGCAGGAATGGAGAAAGACAGCAGGTGATCAGTACTAGGATTTTGCCAATGAAGGAGGAGGTAAGAGAGAAGAAGATATGTGCAAGAAAGTAAATATCATAACAAATTATGGTAGCTAAGCTAAACAGCAGACAAATGGAGACACAAGGGTGCAACAAAGTGACAGTGTCAAATGACTAAAATGAGGATGAATTTTAGAATAGGGTAAATTAATTGAGGAATGTAGTCAGAAAATGCAGATTTAAATCAATACTTTAGAGGTAGTTAAGGTGTTAATGATAAGATCTAAATTATTATCTTGGAAGCAAGTACGTGAGCTGGAGTGGAGGGCAAAACAAATAGAAAGAAAGAGATTGGTGAATAAAATGCCAGGCTGTTGAATGAATCATCAGTGTCAATTTTTGTTGGCTATTACTAAGAATGTAAACTAGAACAATAGTAGCAAGAAGGACAATGGGCTTGACACTAAAACCTTCAGTGGCTAAAGCTAGATTGATGAGGACAGGAGATGACTTACAACATAAGAGAGAGGCAGTTAAGTTGAATAGTCTAATGGCAAGGGCTTCAGGTGAGCTGATAGATAAAAATCATTTATGTATAAAGTTTTAAAACACAAATGCTTTACAAAAACACATACAAATTATTTATGAACTGCATATGCAGTATGAACACAAAGTGGAAGTATACAACAAAATTCATAACGGTACTTGCCTAAGAAGAGAGGGGAATGGGTAAACTTCAACATTTTTATAATGCTTTATTTAGTTCAATTAAGATGAAAATAAGAGAAAGAAACATCCTACCTATGTCTACAGGGAAAACAACGTATCATTATTTCATCACTATTCTTTAGGACTAGCTCTTCTATTTGAAAAATATCATTATTATAAATAAAAGGGATAATTCAATAGAAAACATTGTTTTTTCAGTTTAAATTATTTGTAAGTAGTAGCCTGGCTCTTTGTATATTTGGCCATAAACAGAATACCAATTCTCAATTTGTGGAACAACTGTCACAAATGTGCACACAGTTTTCTCTCTTTTATTCCTGTCCCCCTGTCCTCCTTCATTTTGGCAACTGTTAGCTTGTTTTCTTTATCTATGAGTCTGTTTCTGTTTTAGTTTATTTATTTGTTTTTTTGCTTGATTGTTTTCAGATTCCACATATAAGTGAAATCATACAGTATTTGTCTTTCTCTGTCTGACTTATTTCACTTAGCATAATACTGGTTCTCTGGGTTCATCCATGCTGTCGTAAATGGAAAGACTTCATTCTTTATTATTGCTGAGTATGCACATAGTTGTGCTAAATAAGAATAAATACTTAAGACTGATACCTAAATTGGTGAATAAAATAGCTTATTATTGAATTTTCATCTCTAATCACAAATAAAAATATATAAAGCCCTTACATAAAATTTGTGTGCAACATCAACTGTATGTAAGAATTTTAAACAAGTAGCAAAGTTCTTTTCTGACACAAATGAAATATTGAGACATCATCCCTGTACATTAGAGAGACTATTAGTGAAATAATTTAGTTATACTTGAGTAATTAATAATTCAGTGAGCAGATAAGAAGACATATCACTGGAGGACTGTACGTATATTTCAAAAATATAATTTGTATTTAGCTCATAATGATCAGTGATAGTAATGAACTTGGACAAGTTTAAAACTGGAAACATTGCCACTTGCAAAATCATAAATATCTCTAAAATTATATGATTTAAAAAAAAATTTGGAAAAGCAGATTGCAAAGAGTATATTTAACATCTTTATTACATATGGATACATCTAATATCAATTCAATGCTCCAAACAAAACTTTCATTTTTCAACCAGCACAAACACATTAAAAATATATTTAAATCTCATCTCAGCTTGTACATTAAAAAAACTGGAAATCGAATAGAAAACAAAATTACGTAAGTACTTTCATAACGATTCAATTCTAGGCAATACAATTTTATTGCACACAAATATTTTTAGGCAATACGCTAGAAGCTTGAAGTACAAAGATAATACCTGTGCACACATAGTTGAGAACATAGAAAAGCCCAAGTTTTAGATATACTGTGTTTTAAATTAGTGTTTCTCAAAGTGTGGTTCCTGAACCAGCAGTACTGGAAGCATGAGAACTGCCTTGCATGTTAAAAAAATTATTTGCTTGTTAAAGTCAACTTCTCTACTCCATCTCAAAACTACTAAAACAAAACAAGAATCTGCATTATTTGCAAATACCTTTGGTGACTGTTATTTACATAAAAGTCTGAGAATCGATGCCTTAAATGTTAAAAGTAATTGCCGGTATATAAAATACTAAAAGTAAAAAAGCCCCCATCCCATTATCAAGACTCTAACTTAAAACTGATTTTAAAAATCTATTAGGTTTAATAGTTCCTTTAAAAATATTTGCAATGTTTAAATTCTATATTGTAAATCTTTTATTAAAATATATAACACCTAAGAACATAATAACATAGGTTAAAGCAAATAGACTTACAGTTGGTGATATCAGGTGGTACATAGCCATCATTCATATACATACTTGTGGGTTTTGCCACTTTCAAGTAAACAAAATCAGATGTGTTCTTTAAGGCAGTTACCGCTTCTTCATGAGTAACTTCTTCTAAACACACACTATTCACCTAAAAGAAAATCCCCAAAACATTTATTTTAAGACATTTTACTCACTTACTGCTTTTTGGTTATAAACAATAATACTTAAAAACAGGAAAAATGCAAAAGTGATTTAGGGCATATAAAATTACGTGGAAACACATGTTTTTATTGTTTATGATAAAAAATAGCCAATTTTAATTCCAGCCCCCATTCCTCCCGATTTCCCAAGCCTGAACCTCCTTCCACACTTAGGCATTTAGGAATGAGTGGGTAGGTATATTTTAGATTAAAAAAAAAAGGAAGAGACATTAGGTAAACAGTTAATTGAAACTCTTGTACCTTGTACATGTTCACCACAACACATAGGTTTTCCTAGCAGATTTATTCATAACAGGCCCCCAACCAAAAAACAAAACAGAACAAAACAAACCCCAACTCACCACTATATCAGACTTAATTTATGTTATCTATTCAGAGTCACTTGAGCCTATTTGCCCACTAGGCCTTGGCTATTTGCTTTCTGGCCACTGTTCCTCTCGCCCTGTCTCCTATCATTACCAGTTCTTTTAATTTTTTCTGGATAAAGACTAGGTTTGGGCATGGCTGATGTGTTCCACATGGTGAGAGCTGTAACATATAAGAAGCCCATGTCTGACCCGTCTAGACTACTAAGGCTCTAGCTCTTCCTACCACTTCTGCGTTTAGGGGAGGTGCTGTGCCATGAAGTGAGTAAGCTGGCTTCCCTAGAATTTGCCCAGAGGAGCTGGGTAACACAGTCCAGAAATTTGGGACAGTTAACCTTTGCGGGTTAGACACTTAAAAACAAGAGACAGGGAACTAAAAGGGCCAGCAGATAAATCCTTTCTTTTCCCTGGATGGCTGGATCTAAGGTTTAGTGGTTCCATGTTACCTTCCTGGAAGACTGTCTACATGACAAACAATAAGCCACATTTTCTTATAAAATTATAGCCAGCTCAGGAACACAGCACATGGTATTGGCTTTCCTGCATTTTGTGCCTCACTTTTCATTTTCACTCTCTAGCTACACTGAGATTCGATCTCCCCTTTATATCTACTTTGCATAGTAGCTTTTCTTCTGGTTTTATTTTGCTAGGGAACACGGGCTAAAATAGTTACTGATGAAGACTGGATAAATAAATTGTGGTATAGTCCAAGAATACAATATTATTATGTAGAGATGAAATGGATAAACTTCAGTTCTAGGAAATAATATGGATAACTTGCAGTAACACAGTGAAGAAAGTATTACATTATACTACAAAAATATTCAGGCATACTATGTGATTAAATAACTTTTAAAAAGCAAAGGAATGTGGGGGTTCCCTGGTGGTGTAGTGGCTAGGCCTCGGCGCTCTCAATGTCGTGACCTGGGTTCGGTTCCCAGTCAGGGAACCACCACCACCACAAAAAAAAAAAAAAGGCAAAGGAATGAGAATAATTTATTCTTGGATTGGGTAATGATTTTAGGTGTTTTCGTTATATTATAAATAAAATAATTTAAGTGTAAAAGTAAAAAGGAAAAAAGTCAAACAAGAACAAAAAAATGACATTGTGTTATGAACCTAAAGATTATGATTAAACCACCTTGTGCATCCATCCAAGGCCCTAACTCTTCAACAAAAAGTAGAAGAAAAAAAAGGAATAAAAGTAAAAGGGAAACGTAGAAGAAATGAAAATGAAAAATAAAGGTAATACCAAGAATCATTTTCCTAATTTTGACTAAATCAAGGCATATATTCACTAATTTAAATACTTTTGGCATGAAGAAATTCCAGTCTGTCAGGAAAAAAAAAATTTTTTTTTAAAGGCGATCCAAGATGGTGTGCCTGCTTCCCTTTGTGAACACGTTAAAATTACAACTAAATTATAGAACAGTCAACCTAGAGAACCATATGAAGTCCAGCTGGACAGAAGTTTTATAACTAAATATATAAAGAAGCCACGTCGAGACTGGTAGGAGGAGTGGAGACACAAAACAGGCTGACCCCAAACCTTTGCATGGCAGCTGAGAATCAGGAGGGATATCGCAGATACAAACATTTCCCCCAGAAGAGCGAGGGATCCCTCCAGCTCCACACCAGGCTCCTAGTGCAAAGAAGAAGGGCTCCTACAACATATGGCTGTGAAAAACAGTGAGGATTCCAAACATCCAGGTGGAATAGAAGGCTGTGGGAAACCCAGATATCTGCTTGTACCCAGATTCACTTGCAGGCACACATGCTGGGCTCTGGTAGAGGGATGGTGATTCAGGGACATTGGAGGCATACAAGGATGCAGGTGGCAGACTGAGGTGGCTTCCAGATAAGAGTCAGAGGACAGTCGCCATTTTCCCTGTGTGGGGTCCACCTCCCATGTAGCCAGCAGGAGGGTGCCATCTTTCCTGTGTTGAGCCCTTTTTGCAGAGGTACTCCATGCCCAGTACTGGTGGCAGCCAAACAACCTTGGCTCATAGCATGGTCTCTTCCATGCACCATCAGGTTAGTACAAAGAGGGAACAACCACGGATCACTTTGTGGCTCCTACCAGTTAATCCCTGGCCAGTCACAGGCAGTGAGTGACCTGGGCCTGCACTTGGGGCAACTTCCAAGAAGCCCCAGAACCAACATACTTGTAGGATGGCTTCAGCTCACAGCAGACGACCACCTAATTAGCCCCACGAACAGTATACACAAAGGGTGGTCTCAACAGGCACCAAAACCCACTAGGGTGAATCCCACTCCGTGGGATTAGCCTGTTGCACAGCAATCCGAAAGCTGTGAGTGTGGCCAAACCCCAGAGCCAATTAGCCTGAGGGCCAATTCCCCCCACTGCTGTGCCAATAACAATCAAGTCTCAACTATATAACAAAAGGGCAAACACAACCCATACAAGGAACACTCCTGATGCACCCAGAGCAGGTAACCAGGGAGACTACACCAGGGCCCCATAGGACACATACTACATAAAGCCACGTGGGTAAGACTGCAAGACATAGCAGATTTACCTAATACACAGAAACAAATATAGAGAGGCAGCCAAAATGAGGAAGCAAAGAAATATATTCTCAATAAAAGAACAGGGGAGAACTCCAGATAAGAACTAAATAAAATGGAGGTAAGCAACCTACCAGAGGCAGAAATCAAAACAATGGCTATAAGAATGCTTAAGGAACTTAAAACTTCAACAAAGAGAAAGTAAGCATAAAAAAGGACATAGAAACCATAAAAAAGAACCAGTCAGAAGTGAAGAATACAGTAACTGAAATGAAGAATGCACTAGAACAAGCTTGTCCAACCTGTGGCCTGCATGTGGCCCAGGATGACTCTAAATGTGGCTCAACACAAATTCATAAACTTTCTTAAAACATTATGAAAATTATGCACAGACCTTTTTTCCAGCTCATCAGCTATTTTTAGTGTTATTATATTTTATGTGTGGCCCAAGACAATTCTTCCAAAGTGGCCCAGGGAAGCCAAAAGGTTGGATATCCCTGCACTAGAAGGAACTACCAGCAGACTAGATGAAGAAGATGATCGAATCAGTGATTTGGAAGACAAGGTAACGGAAACCACCAAATCAGAACAGCAAAAAACAAAACACTAAACAAACAAAAACAAAGTCCACCAAAAACAAACAAATAGAAAAACAACAAAACAAAAAATGAGGACAATGTGAAAAACCTCTGGGAACATCAAGCATAACAATATTTGCATCGTAGGGGTACCAGAAGGAGAAGAGAGAGAGAGCAAGGGATTGAGAATCTATGTGAAGAAATAATGACTGAAAACTTCCCTAATTTGGCAAAGGAAAGGTACACATAAGCCCAGGAAGGGTAGAGAGTCCCAAATAAGATGAACCCAAACAGGGCCACAGGAAGATACATTATAATTAAAATGGCAGAGGTTAAAGAAGAGAGAATCCTAAAAGCAGCAAGAGAAAGGTAACTAGAAACTTACAAGGTAGCTCCTATAAAATTGTCAGCTGATTTCTCAACAGAAATTTTGGAAGCCAGAAGGGACTGGTATATAATATTCAACTTGATGAAAAGCAAGGAACTACAACCAAGGGTACTCTATCCAACAAGGCTATCATTTCAAAGGATGGATAAAGAGCTTCTCAGACAAGAAAAAGCTAAGGGAGTTTATCACCACCAAACTAGTATTACAAGGAATTTCAGAGGGACTTTAAGACAGAAAAAAGAAAAGATCAAAATTATGAATAATAAAATGACAATAGCTATATCTCTATCAACAATTACTTTCAATGTAAATGGATTACATGCTCCAATCAAGATACAGGAGGGCTGAACGGTTAAGAAAATAAAACCCTTATATATGCTGCCTTCAAGAAACCCAATTCAGAATGAAGTACACACAGAGACAGAAAGTAAATGGATGGATAAAGATATTTCATGAAAATGGAAATGAAAACAAACAAACAAAAAGCTGGGGTAGCAATACTTATACCAGACAAAATAGACTTTAAACAAAGGCTATATAACAAGAGACCAAGAAGGACCCAGTAATCACACTTCTAGGTATTTATCCAAAAAAACCCAAAATGTTACTTCTAGGGGACATGTGCAACCACATATTCATTACAGCACTGGTTTACAATGGCTAAGATGTGGAGGCAGTCTGGTGCCTGTTGATGAAAGAATGGATAAAGAGGTGGTACATATATACAATAAAATATTGCTTGGCCATAGAAAGAAATGGGTTCCTGCCATCTGTGGTGGCATGGATGGACCTGGAGGGTATTGTGCTGAGTGTAGTGTCAGACAGAGAAAGATAAATGCCATGTTATTTTGCTTACATGCGGAAATCTAAAGAACAAAATAAATAAACAAAACAGGAAGAAACTCATAGAGATACAGAAAACATTTTGATGAAAGGGGGTGATAGAGGTGTGATGAAAAAGGGAAAGAGATTAAGAAGTACAAGTTGGTTGTTACAAAGTAGTTATGGGCATGTAGGGCATAGCATAAGGAATATAGTCAATAATATTATGGTAACTATACATGGTATCAGATGGGTACTAGAATTTTTGGGGTGATGGTTGGGAGGGGGTTGGGGAACAGGGTGAGAAAGGTGAAGGAATTTACCAGTACAATTTGGTAGTTAGAAAACAGTCATGGGGATGTTAAGTAAAGCACAGGGAATACAGTCAATGATATGGTAATAACTATGTATACTGCTGGGTGGGTACTAGACTAGTCGGGGGATCACTTCTTAAATTATATAAAGGTCTAACGACTACTGTACACCTGAAATTACTATAAAATAATTTTGAATGTAAAAAAATTTTCATATGGTTAAAAATAAAATTTCAAAGAAATAAAATGATTTTTTTAAAGCAATAGATATAAGAATATACTTACTGCTAAAAGTTTATCTCCAATCTGAAGTTTACCATCTTTGTGTGCTGCACCTCCTTCAATTATTTTGGTTACATATATGCTATTATCTCCAGGAATATGCTGATTTCCAACACCGCCAGCAATACTGAACCCAAGACCTGTTTGGAAAACACTAGTTATAGAGTCTCATCAATAAATGTGAACTTAAGACTGGAAACAAATGGTTAAAAAACAGAAGGTGATAATTTCATAACACTAATGATTTTAAGTAGACAAGAATCTATTAACCTACTTTTAAATTCAAAGTATTTTTTCTGCAATCAGGGGACAACTGTAAAAAATATAGGTGCTCCTACAGCTACAAATAAGTTCCTTTCTTTCCTTCCTCGTTAGTCTTAAAGTCTCTTTGTAGATGCATTTGTTAGTTCAAAGAGAATATCATAAAATTGTTTCATTTTTGTTTCCATCATAAATTGCTTCTTATGAACACTTAATACTTGCACAAGTTTAAAACAAGTGAGAGAAAAATAATGAAATTGTCTGTTGGTGGTGAGCTGAATAGATTTCAGAAATGTGGATACTTTTGTTATTTTTCCAATATTCTATGAATTAATTGTAAATAATGCATTTAATTCATAAATCCCATAGCTTCAACACCAGACAAATTTGTAGCTCTCTATTCCTTTTTTTGTTTGTTGGAGTACCACCTCTTCCATTAAGACACAAATTAGAATCAATATATCCATTTACCCTTAATCCCATCAATGTTTTCAAAACTTGGAAATCACATTTTAACAGTCCTCATTACAGATGTTAACTGCTAATGACACATTAATATTTTCTTCTTTTAAGTTAGCCTATGTACTAGCATTTAACATACTTTGTGGATGATTGTAAGTTAATATCAACATTATACATGATTTCAAAATATTTAAAAAGACAAAAATCAGTAGAAATAGTAGAAATTCTATAAATTCATGCAAAATCTGTAGACTACCAGTGTTGTTAATCGTAGAACGTTTGTCATAAATAACTTCATATTAGATTTAACTCAGAGATTTCTTACTTAATTGGTCTTAGTTGGATTTATTTTATACCTTTAGGACCTTTAATGAGCTTTATTTCCATTATCTTTTCTGATACTGGTTTCCGTCTTTTTACATACAAGCGTACAATAGACCCTGCTTCTTTCAATGCTTCAACTGCTTTGCTGTGTGTTACATCACGAACATCTACTTCATTTACTCGCAATATACAGTCATTGACCCTGAGGAAAAAAAATTAAAAATTTAAGTATCAATTTTTCACTTTGCCAATTTTTTTATCCTTTTCATTTTTCAGGTAAAGAGAATTATTACTAGAGAAAATATAAATGAAGAGACTCCATGTTAAATTCCAATGTTTCAAATACTCATATAAATTAATACAAACTTTTCCCAATGGCCAGCAAAAGAAACAGTGCAAATAACAGATTATACAAAAAATATTAAATGATGACAGCTGAGATTTGTATGCTTATCATGTGTAGACCTTAAGATTCTTTAGAAAAATAGAAAACATTCATTTAGCATTAACTACATCCCAAGTACTTCTTTTAGTGCTTTATTTACACATTATATATATATATGTATGTATATATATCTCCTTATTTTATAGATGGAGAAACTGAGACATAAAGAGTTTAAATAACTTTCCCAAGGCCACCTAGATAATGACTGACATAGTTGTGATTCAAAGATAAGAAAACTAAGGCTCAGACTAAATAACCAGCTTAAGGTCACAAAGATAGTAAATAGCAAAACTGAGATTAATTAATTGATTTATCAAAGAATAATTTTTGATTGCTTTTTCCAACTTAGATATTAGATTGTTTAAAATGAACTTATCTGTTGAAATTTATATGAAGTTAAAGATTACATCTTTAATTAAAAAGTTTCTCCTACAAATAATTTATCTTAATTTGACATAGTAATACTCATACATTTTGTAAAGTTTGATTTGTTCCTAGTCCTAATTTTCCCCCCTAGTTCCGATCTGAGTTTGGGGTCAGGGGGAGATGGTCATCTCAAATTGATCCTGATAAGATTCTATATCTAATGAACTTCCTTAGAAAAAAGAAATTATATATCCAGACAGTGATACCTTAGAGTTTGTACTATAGGTGTGTTCCTCAGTGAAACAAATGGAACACATTACATTTCACATAAGCACGCATAAAATACCAAAAACACAATCAGGAAGTAAATGTCTACATTTACATGAATGGTCAAATTATTAATTTTATATCTAATTTCAGTGATATACCACCTGTCATATCCAATGAGAAGTTTAGAAACCAAAGAGTTGCATGAAGTACCAATAACCTTAAAATAATATGTTTTTAACAAACCATATAAAATCCTGAGTCCTAAAACTTCAGACTGTTATTATGTATTAAAAAAAAAGGGGGGGGGGATAAAACAAGTGCTATAATCTATGTCCCAAGGAAACAAAAAAGTACGCTAAAGATATCTTCTGAAATGGAACTCTAAATTTAAACAAGAAAGAGAGAAATGTTATTTTCATCTATTCAATTAAAAAATATTTATTTAAACTTTGCATAATCTTTACTTTGCGCTTATGAAATGCAAACTCAGATATATCTGATCCCTTATAACTTAAATAAGTTTATATACCTTTCCCACCTGGAAAATAAATGTAAAATATTTTGTGAATGTATTTCAAAATATAAAGATAAAATTAAATTCCTAAATAAAAGAGGGAAGTAATGCTTAAAAGCACAATTATTCATTCATTTATTTGAGCATCTATCTCATGTTAGCTAGTATGATAGTGTTTATTTGTATTTATGCCTTGTTCAGTTTGCCTCAAGAAAAGTATACAAAGTAGATTCAGTATTATAACATCAAGTACAAAACATACCTCAATCTTCCATCTTGGGCAGCTGCTCCCCCTGCAATAATTTTGGTAATAAAAATACTTGTATCATCTCCAATATGTGGGTTGTCTGTGCCTCCTGCAATGCTGAAACCAAGCCCTGAATTTCCCTGGGGACAGAGGGGAAAAATTCAAGACTCAATAAGAATTATCTTTATTGATAGGTTCCTATCATTATAAGATCTAGAAACTATATTAACACGAGGAACAAAGACGTAACGCTATACAAGGTCAGACAATTAAGTTCACGAACTCACCCTAGAAATAGTGCTACATGTCTCATTGCTGAATATCACTATGGTCACCTTTGAAGTACTCCCCTTAGTAAGCTATGCCAGTGCCTAGTCCATCCTTCAAAGCAATTTTGGAACTCTTTTTCTAGAATGGTCATCAGAACTGTTGTCATATTACCCTTGAAGTCCTGAATGTCATAAAAAATGTCTTCCTTTCAATATTTCCTTTATCTTTGGGTAAAGAAAAAATTAATGGGGGCCAGAGCAGGTGAGTAGGGATGGTGTGACAAGTTATTTGTGTATTGGCTAAAAACTCCCTCATAGACAGTGCTGTGTGAGCTGGTGCACTGCCACCATGCAAGAGCCAAGAGTTGTTGGTGAAAAGTTTAGGTTGCTTTTGTGTAATGTTTTCACGCATACCCCTTTTTTTTTAAATAAAAATATTTGTATTGTTAGACTTATTGGGGTGACATTGGTTATTAAGATTTACATAGGCTCCAGGAGTACAATTCTATAGTGCGTTGTCTATTTGTTGCATTATAAGTTCACCACCCAGTGTGAGTTCTCTTTCCATCATCATATATTTGGCTCCCCCTATGTGAAATAACCCTTAAACTGTTGATTGTGTCCATGAGTTTTTTGTTTATTTTTTCTCTGTTGCTTTCAGTTTTATATTTCACATGAGTGAAGTCACACGGTTCTTAGTTTTTTCTGACTTATTTTGCTGAGCATGATGATCTCTAAGCCCATACATTTTGTTGCAAATGGCAGTATTTCATCTTTTCTTATAGCTGAGTAATATTTCATTGTGTACATGTACCACAGCTTCTTTATCTAATCATCCATCGAAGGGTACTTTGGTTGTTTCTATGTCTTGGCCACCGTGAAAAGTGCTGACATGCGGCCTTTTTGGTACTGCCAAATGGTAAACTTGATTGACTGTCCAGTTGGTACAAATTCATAATGAACATCCTTAATATCAAAAAAGGTTAGCAAGATTGTTTTGACTCTTGATTTGGACTGACAGAACATTTTTGGTCGTGGAGAACTGGCTGACTTACATTGTGCACTTTGACACTTTGTTTCAGGGTTGTATTAGTATACCAATGTTTCATCACCAGTGATAACATGGCCCAAAACATCATCTTGCCTCTCCAAAAGGTCTTGGCAAACTTCGAGTCTCCTTTGCTTTTGTTCATCGATGAGTTCCTTTGGGACCATTTTTGCACATACCTTTCTCATGCCAAGTATTTCATTCAGTTAAGATTTTCCTAACTGAATTTTTGCAATGTTTTAATCAATTCTGCTTGTTCCTGGCCACCCTGACTACTCTTCATCAGTGTCGCCTTCTCTCCCTTCAGAAAAACGTTTAATCCATTTGTTGTTTTCTTTATGGCATTATCCCCAAAACCTGGACTAATGTTCCTGATTTCAATTTCACTCTTGCCATGTTTAACAAGAAATTGAATGTTTGTTTGTTGCTCTAATTCCAGGTCCAACATTTCCGTGACAGCACACAAAAACACACAACAATAATGAACACCACTCAGTAAAACACCACCACACGTTGACACAAACACAGCTGTGAGACACAGGTATACCAAGGTTATGAAATCTTACCAAGTGCTGCCAACGTGAGTGCACAGTGACAAGTTTGTGAACTTAATTGTCAGACCTCGTAGATATAAGGAATATGAATATTCTAAATTAAGAAATTAAGGAAAGCTTTGTCTATGAAGAATTTAGAGTAAGTGAGGTTGAAGAACAAGTGCTGAGTATTTCTGGAGTCTAGTCTATGGTTCTTTCTTTAAAAGTATGTGTAATTTGTCCTTGGATTAGTCACCCTTCTGCAGAGGTGCCATTACTACATCTCTTTACTTTAGACCGCATTTCACTTGTATTTGGTAAGGGAAATTTCTCCTAAGGAAAACAACATTTTTCTGCTGCTATTATTTCTGAGCAGGTAAAACCAATGTATTATTTCAGTTTTTAGAAAAGGGGTAGGGGGTGGAGTTTTCCTTCTAACTTTGCCATCAGCTTATTTTAAAATGACAAGATCTTATCTGCTAATAGCTGCCATCATCCTTGACTTATTCAACCAAGACCCTGACTAGCGAAAGGTATTTTTTTATTTTTTTTTAATTCATTTTTATTGTTAGACTTATTGGGGTGACATCT
This sequence comes from Lyroderma lyra, assembly GCA_004026885.1. Classification (NCBI taxonomy): domain Eukaryota; kingdom Metazoa; phylum Chordata; class Mammalia; order Chiroptera; family Megadermatidae; genus Lyroderma; species Lyroderma lyra. The sequence continues at coordinate 89,663 of PVJL010001768.1, forward strand.
GTTAGAAAGGATTACATAGGTTTCAGGCATACAATTCCACAGTGCATTGTCAACTTGATGCATAATAAGTTCACCACCTAATGTGACCCCTCTTTCCATCACCTTATATTTAGCTTACCCCCCTCCTCTCCCACTCCCTCCCCTTTCTCCCCTCCCTAACCCACTCGTCCCCAAATAAACATTAAACTATCGATTGTGTCCATGGGTTATTTGTTTGTTCATTTCTTTTTTTCTTTGCTTTCAGTTGCGAAAGGTATTTTTAATACTGAAAGCCCAACCTGAGATCTTAACATTGTTGAGCTTTGTGGATAGCAAAAGTCAGTGTGCCAAAACAGCAATACTTTTTGCTTGTTTTACATACTGGATTTCTGAATAATATTTTCTTTGAAGAAAGGGTTCTATCACTACAAAAAGTCTTTAAGAACACTATTCTAAGCATTGGTATTAAAAAAACATTTATTTTGCAATGTTCTAACTCTGGCTTTCAGGCAAGTCAAGCAAATATATCTGGACCTATTATTTAACTGTTAGTATTAATAGTTTAAACATTCAATCTAATATGATGTGTCCAAAAATTCTATTTTAATAAAATTTTTTTTCCAGTCCAAACTCTTCAGGAGTTACTAAAGTCTCAATAATAGTATCAATAGGATATGTAAGGTTACCAAGTTACTCAGGTGCTCAAGTTCTGTTTTTTTTTTTTAATTTCCTTTAAAAAAAATTAAGATATAATTTACATATAACATTGCTTAAGTTCAAGGTGTACAATGTGTTGTTTTAGCTAACACTTCTATTGCATCACATAATTATCATTTCTTTTTTGTAGTGATTAATATTTAAGATCTATGAGGCTGGACAATTAATTTCATGAACTCATCCTAGAAAAAGTGCTACACACCTCACTGCTGAATATCATTATGGTGTGGTAACGTTTGAAGTACTCCCCTTGGGAAGCTATGCATCAACACCAGCACCTAGTCCACCCTTCAAAGCGATTTTGGAACTCTTTTTCTGGGATGGCCATCAGAGTTGCTGTTGTACAAAATTTGACAATTAAGTTCGTGAACTTGCTACCATGCATTTACGTTGGCAGCTCTGTACAACTTGGTACGGTGTCATAACCTTATGATGACAGCTCTGCTGGCCATTCAAGACAGAGTTCCAAAATTTCTTTGAAGGGTGGACTAGGCACTGGTGTCAGTGCACAGCTTCCCAAGGGGAGGACTTCGAAGGTGACCGCAGTGATACTCAGCAGTGAGGTGTGTAGCACTTTCTCTAGGACGAGTTCGTGAAATTAGCCGTCGACTCGTAGTCCCTCAGCAGTTTTGAAGTATACAATACAATCCTGTGATTGTAATCACTGCATGGTACATTAAACCTCAGGAACTTAATCATCTTCAATTGCAAGTATGTGCCCTCTAACATTTGCCAATTCCTGATACACTCAAGATCTTTAATTAGTGGAAATACAATATACAGTCCCAACTAAATCAAGGAATTTAAAAGGCACTGGGAAAGAATGAACAATGAAGATAAAAAGTTAGAACTGTATGTCAATTATTTCAATAAAACTAAAAAAAAAAAAAGAAAACCCAAATAACAAAATACCATGTTGAAATATGTTCTCATACAATACATTAATAGTGTGTTTACTAGAAAGTTACTCAGTTATCCACCTCACTTGACCAGGTAATCCAAATTCAGGTGGTGGTGGGCAATATCTATTATACACGTAAAAGACTCTCTAAAGTCTATTTTCACTCAGAATCTATTCTGGTTTCAAACATAAGCAAATCTAATTATCTAAGATTTTAGTCCTCAACATACAGCTTACTCAGTTACTCAGGAAATTTACTTATATGGAACCCTACAGTTCCCAAAAATGTTGGTCAGACAAGGTGGTTTTACTAAATAAAATACAGCATCAACTGAATGCAGATATTCTTAAGGAGAAAATATAACAAGAAAATTTACACATTTGGATTTTACTTTTATTTTCTGACTTGGGGAGTACATAATAAGTTTTTTTTTTTTTTTTTTTTTGGTATGTGGGTAGATCCCTGACTGGGAATCGAACCCAGGCCGCAGCGCTGACAGCGCCAACGCCAAAGCCTTGAGCCACTACACCATCAGGGAACTCCCCATAATAAGTTTTTGATAGGATCTTATCAATTAGAAATATGGTTATTATTTTGCTAGGAAAGAACACTGATACAATGACCAAGTTATTAGGATACAAAATACTTATTTAAAATAAATACATCTTATTATATAAAAATAAATTTAAAAATTAAATTAAATTAAAAACTGAGAAAAATATGAGAAACTGTCAGTCCTGAGTAGCCTAAGGAAACACAGTAACTATATGTAAAGTGGTATCTTGGATGAGATCCTGGAAGAGAAAAACATCAAAACTAAGGGAATGCAAATAACAGACTTTAATAATAATAGTAATAATAATAATAATAATGTATCAATATTGGTTCATTAGTTGAAACAAATGCATTCTAGTAATGTAATTTATTAACAATAGGCAAAACTGAGTCCAGGGTAAACAGGAACTCTGTATAACTTTTCTATAAATCTAAAACTATTTTAAATAAAAAGTTTATTTTTTAAAAAGAGTTAGAGAAGCAACAGGTTCTGAAAATATCATGGTGAATTTTATGATATGTGAACTTACAAAAGAAACAAATATTACGTGGTTCTGTTTTTGAAGATCTATTCCCTTGGATTCCATATGAAAGAGCAGTACTGTATATTTAAAGAGTCCTTCAAAGTAACAGATTTATGCATAAAAACTTAAGATAATTAATAGCTTTTACCCTTTCAAGTGTGATTTCTTCATATTCATAATCTGCATCAGTGCCATTAACCTAATGGGGGAAAAAAGAAGTAGCACAGAAATTTAGAGTGCAAAATTTGAAATGGCAGGACAATTTTTGTATAATTTATTAATGAAAACCTGCTAAATGTGATAGCAACCAAATAACAGAGCTCATTTTAATAATTTTAAGGGAAATTTTAAAGGAATGGAAGAGTACAATGTGATTAGTGAGTTAATACTCATGGTATTATGACTTTCAAATATAGAAAAGGTACATCCAGCTTCTAATATTATAGAACTCTGATTCTTTTCTCTGCCTTGATCCACACACATCTTAATCACGTGCCAATTCTTACTGAAGTGATTACTTCAGTTTTTCTGAAAATTATCACCTCTTCATTCTCATTTCTATTGGTTCAAGCCTTTGTTAATCTCCTCTGGACTACTGCCAATGTAATCTACCCAATCTCTTAGATTAGTATTCTCCACTGCTCAAATTATACTGTGTTTTATGCAAATAGATTTTTTTGGAATCCATGTGAGTAATATACTTCCTCCAAAACTTCCAACTCTCATACAAGGCTCTGTTATCAACTGACCCCAATATACCACTCAGCTTCATTCCTGACATACATATTTTACCTCTTTATTAGATTTCCATACCATCAACTTTGAATGATTTGTTCTTTCTTTTACATATACTGCAAGTTTCCATCTCTGTCTCTGTTACTTCAGTGCTTCGACATTTCATTTACATATTTCGTGTCCAAATTTTATTCACCATTCAAGTTCTTGCTCACATCTTACAGGCCAAGTATTTCCTCTATTCTTTACAATTTATTCCCTATTACCTCCTAGAAGAAGTAATTCTCAGAATGAGGGCTACTGGTGAAGGTGGGATAGTCCTTGGAATCAGATTAACTTGGGTTCAAGTCATTGCTTTAACATTTCTGGTAACGTGAGGCTGGGTAAAATATTCAATCTGATAAATCAAATAGGAATTGTGATAATCTGCATTTCTTTAGATGTCTCCCACTTTCCATCCTACATGATCTTTTGCAATATGACTAAACCATCTTACCATCAAAAGATGATGTCACTTCCCCCCACCCCCCTTGGATCTAGGAAGGTCCTAGATGAGTTCTGTTAAAAAAAGAATGAGATATAAATGATGTTGTGTGGTTTCTGAAGACAGAGCATGTGAAGCCTTGCAGCTCTTGTCTGTCTTAGAATGCACTGCCTTAGAACCCAGGAGCTATAATGTGAGGAGGTTCAAACAGTTTATGAGGAAATTCAAATAAAGGAGAATCAAGGCCCTTGGCCAAAAGCCCCAAGCTGCATGCCTAATCAGCAACCAGCACTGACAGCCATGTAACTAAGGCTATTGTGGATCTTTCAGATTTTTCTAATGCCTCAGTCAACACCATGTGAAGTAGAACCATTCTCTTTCAAACTTCATATTGTCTAATAATTTCACATATAGAAACAATACAACATTAAACTCCAAACTGGGCTTCTAAATGCCAAGACTACATTACCCAAAACACAAGTTACTCCACAAGAACCACTTCATTCCAAAAAAACCTCCCCAAAAAACAAAAAAGAAAACCCAGTGGTGGTGTAATATTTTCAGGGTAGTTTGTTATACAACAACAGAATAATGAAATGACAGAATGATGACATTAAGTAAGCTACTTAGCTTTCTTCATCATACTGTAAGAAAGCAAGTCCTAATTCAAGTCCAACTCAGGGGGGCTAGGACTTTTTTCCTGAGGACTTTAGAAACTCATCACTACTACTTTATCGGATTCTTAATTCTTATGGTTGTAATGGGATTCAAACCCAAGTGCTACTTTGTTTCCTCTTCTTTCTCACCTAAAGAGATTTTTTTCTTGTTTTTGAGATTATATGTTACAAATGCATACATATGTATATACACTTTAAATCTATGATTTCTATGCATCTAGAGCACAGGAGGGTTACACATAGTATGCATATCCTACCAATCTGACTGGAAGTCCTTTAGCAAAAATATCATACATATCTACAGCTATACTACTTTTCTTATCTTAAAGATGATTTGTATCACCTTTATTTTTTCTTGCTCAGACCTGCGAAAAGTCTCTTTATCAAATGAGTAGTTTTAATATTATTGATTAATCTATTACATTCTATGCTTTTACTTTCTCATTTTGTTTTTATCAATTCTTTAATTTTTCTTTAGATTTTTTAAAAAGCTGTTTGAGTTGAATGCCCATTTCGCTTAGGTTTATTACTCTCTTCTATTTTTAAAAATATCCATTAAAGTTAAAAATTTTTCCTCTGCATATGGGTTTGGCCAAATCCCAAAACTGCTACACTGAGCTCTGTTTTAGTTCATTTCTAAATATAGTAATCTGAAATTTTATTCTGAAAACATTTCCAAGTGAATGTGCTTATAGGGCCCTTTTGGTGTTAAAATGTGAAGTTTTTATATTGTGAGCTTATGATTTCTGCTTTAAGAAATATGAGATTTTCACTAGTAAGTCTTCTCAAATGGTAGATACTTAATAAATGTCCTAGGTGCTTATTTAATATAATACTATGATGTACTAATATCTGGTGGGGATTCCAATTAGCACAGAGTATAGAGTCATTTAAAAAAGGAGAACAGTGAGAAGGTCATATGGACTCCAAATGACTTATTTCTAAACCCTTGATAACTTGAAACTGTCTCATAATTTCACATATATAGAGACAATTTAATTATAACATTAAACACTTTCAAGGTGGACTTCTAAATGGCAAAAGCACATTACCTAAAACACAAATTAATCTACAAGTACCACTTCATTAATAGTAAATGTAAAAACAACAACAACAACAACAACAAAAAACCCAATGGTGGTGTAATATTTTTAAAATATGGTTTCCAGGAAAACTACAAAGTGGTTGTTGGTATGCTTAGTTTTCTTTTTGTAATATCTTTACAAAATGTGGCTTCCAATAGGAAAAAAAATGCTTGGCTAATGGGTTTATTACTCTCAATTAACAAGAGGTAAGGTGGGAACAAAATTAGAGAGATCAATCTTTAGACAAAATGAATGTATTAGTGACAAAATATTTGTTGTCTTTTCCTTTAAAAATATAAGAGAATAAATTTAGAATAATTCTTGCGAACTGCCATTCCTAGTATTTTCTAGATTTTGAATTGAGTCTTATTTACAAATTGGGATTGTGTATAAGGAATGAAAGTTGGAGCAGAAACTAGAAGTAGAATGAGGCCTGACTGACAGCTTTTGAATAATTTCCTAAGGAATGAGAAATATTTTTGACAAGTTTTTGGGCATCAAGTAGGTTTAACAGGTTTTCCCAAAAAAGGGTTATGGCAGTATGGTACAGAAATGGAGAGAAACTAGAGAAAAGGAAACAGGTAAACAAGCTATGGTAACAATCTTGGTAAAAGACAAAAATTCCAAAGACATTTAAAACTAGGTGGTAAATTCCTTAAAAACAAAAAAAAATCCTAACATTAGTGGGGAAAAAAGTCCACAAAGCTATAACTAAGAACACTAATTTATATAAACCTGACCAGGAAAAAGATAGATTATACAAGATATATCAAACATATACCAAAGGTAAGTTGTATTCCATTGATATATCTGGTTTTAGATCATACTTTACTGCTTTAACTGATAACGTTTTATTATCTGGTAGAAAAATCACCCACAATTATGTGGCTAGTGCAACAGAGAAACACCAAAATGTGACTAGTGGCTACTGTATTGGATGATGTAACTGTAGATGAATCATTAAGTTCAATTCCATTACTCCAAATCACATGCACACATTCTCTCTCTCCTCCTCTCACCTTCCCCCACAACCTTAAATATAGACTCACTTTCTTGGGGGCTATGACTGGTACTATACCAAATTTACAGATTAATCTGTAAATAATGATCTCTATGTTATATTCTTGCTCAGCAGCGTGATATGCTCTTTACTTTCTCAGGTATTCTCTTATGCCACCAGTAAAGTTTTATGGTTTTCTTACTATTAATTTTATACATTTCTGGTTAAGCTCATTGCCTAGGTGTTTCATATTTTTATTGATAGAATTAATGGACTCACACTTCCAACTGACTGTTGATAGTATATTGGAATAGCAAGTTAACTTTTAAGTTGTATAATTTTTTCTTTTTAATAAAATTTGCTTTAATTATGGGTACATAAATACAATAAAGAAACAGGACAATTTATAACACTACAGACTTCCTCAGTCCTTTACTGGACCAAAGATTTTAATTTTTCTAATCAGCTATACTAATATATCCAAACAAGACAGGCAAATCCTAATATTACATAGTAGGTATAAGACTTGTCCAAAAGAGATTTTTAAAAAGTCTAATTTATTAATTCCCATTGTTTAGGTTCAATTTAGTAACACCTTTTTAACTATACAGTAATATATTGAAATTTAAGATTTTTATCTATTAACATTCATAAGACTAATGGTTCATATTCATGTATAATCTCAGGCAATTAAAAACTTCGAATTCTATACCATCATAAAGTAAGAATCTAAAAATAAAAATGTATGCTTAAGGAAGAAGAAAATGTTCTTCCTAATGAAAAATTAACATAACTAAATACAAAGTATTAACCTCAAAAGAATTTACTTAGAAGTTTTTCCTAAATAAAGAGTAGCCATTTAGGTTGATTTTAAAATACTGTATTTTACCAATTATGCTACAAAAAGAGAAATTGAAGCTTTTAGTATGTAAGAGAACTACCAAAGTGAAGTTGAATAAATTTTCCGAACCTTCATTATTCACGATTTGTCTTCAGGAAAATAAAAACAGAGGAGCAGATGGAAATTAATTCAGCAACTTACTTCATTTTTACCTCATTACTGGAACAAATAAGAACTCTAGAATATTTTTGTTTTTAATTTTTCCTTTCCTTAATATTTTTACTATCTAAGGGAAGAACAAGAATACATAGAATCAAACCCAATGCCAATGAAATTATAATATCAATTAATAGTTAAAATGGAGCATAGTATGTCATACTTAATGGTAAAAGCCACAAGTTTCTTTCCCAAGAATCAGAAACACATATTGCAAACACATTGCTCTAGCTAGGGCAATTAGGTAATAAAAATAACTAAAAATCATCTTGATTGGACAGGAAGAAGTAAAACTGTTTGTAGATGACATGAATTTATGTTGAAAACTGAAAGGAATCCACACTCACAAAATTGTTAGAGCTAATAAAGTTCATAGATCTAATGAGTTCAGAGTTCAGCAAGGATGAAGGATAGATTAATACCTAAAAATTCATTATACTGCCAAATACAAGCAATGAAAAATCCATAAATAAAATGAAGAAAACAATTCCATTTTTAATATCATTAAAAGAAGAAAATACTTAGGAATAGATTTAACAAAAGAAGTGTGCAAGTGTACTTGTACACTAAAAATTACAAAACATTATGAACAAAACAAAAGATGTAAACCAATAGGAGAAACCCATCTGTGTTCATGGACGACTGGAAGATATGTGAGTAATAGAGTAGATCCTTTGTTAACTGGAACTCAAACAACTGGCAAAATATTTTTGGCATTTGCATGAGATTTTGCTGGTTGCTTGAGTTCCAGTTAATGGAAGGAGAGTCTACTGTTACTGGTAAGATGGCAATATTCTCCAAATCTACCTAGAGATTCAATTCAATCCTGATAAAAATCCCAGCTGCCTTTTTGTTGTGTGCAGAAATTGACAAGCTAATCCTAAAATTTGTATAGAAGTGCAAAGGACTCAACATAGCCAAAACAAGCTTTAAAAGTTGTAGGGCTTATACCTTCTGGTTTCAAAGCTTATTATAAAGTTAAAGCAATCAAGGCTACATGGTACTGGTATAATAATATACATACGGATCAACAGAAGAGAACTGAAAACCCAGAAATAAAGATATATATTTGTAATTAACTGATTTTTCTATAAGAGTGTCTTCCTATTCAAAATAGGAAGAATAGTCTTTCTAACAAATGGTGATGGGACAAATGGACACCCACATGTAAAAGAATGAAGTTGAACCTTTACCTTCCACAATATACAAAATTAACTGAAAATGGACCAAAGACCTAAGTGTAAAAGCTAAAACTATAAAACTCTTAGTACAAATCATAAGTGTAACACAGTACTTGTGACCTTGGATTAGGCAATGGTTTCTTAGATATGACATCAAAGCATAAGTGACAAATATATATAAAATGGAATTTTGTGCTTCAAAAGAGGTTATCAAGAGTGAAAAGACAATCCATTCAACAGGTGAAAATTTTTGCAAATTATATATTTGATAAAGGACTTATATTTAGAATATATAGTAGACTCTCAGTTAACTGGAACTCAATCAACTAGCAAAGCTCTCAAGCAACCAGCATAAAAAAAATCTTCGATATTTTGTGGTTGCTTGAGAATTTTGCCGAGTTGCTTGAGAGTTTTGCAGGTTGCTTGGGAGTTTGGGTACATTTATCTTGCTTGCATCTACCAATCCCCATGGGTACCAGTTAAGTGAGAGTCTATTGTATAAAGAATTCTTACAAATTACTAATAAAAGACAGTAATCCCATTTAAAAATAGGCAAAGGATCAAATAGACAGTCCTCCAAAGGAGACATATACAAATGACCAATAAGCACATAAAAAGATACTCAACATCATTACTCACTAAGCAAATGCATATCAAAGCTACAATGAGGTATCACTTCATACCCACTGAGATAGCTATAATAAAAAAGACCAAAACATTGTTGAAAGGGAAAACAAGACTGGTGAGACTGTGGAGAAATTAGAAACCTTATACATTGCTGGTGGGAATGTAAATGGTGCAGCTGCTATTAAAAACAGGTGGTTCCTTAAAACCCCAAATACAGAATTATCATATGACACAGCAATTACACTGCTAGGAATTGAAAGCAGGAACAGAAGGATGAATAAATAAAATGTGGTATATACATATAATGAAATATTCAGCCATAAAAAGGAACAAAGTTCTGATACATGATATAACATGGATGAACCTTAAAAACATTATACCAAGTGAAATAAGTCAGTCACAAAAGACCACATATTGTATGATTCTTTATGTGAATGGTCCAGAATAGACAAATACATAGTGACAGAATTAGTGGTTGTCAGAGTCTGAGGCAAGGGCAGAATGAGGAGTAATTGCTAATGAGCACAGGGCTTCTTTATAGGGTGATAAAATGTTTTGGAATTAGAAAGTGATGCTGATGGCACAATATTGTGAATAAACTAAAAACCACTGAACAGTATACTTTAAAAGGTCTATTTTGTGGTATGTGAATACCTCAACATAAAATTTTTTAAGTGAGATATAAATAGAAATTCAAATTAAAATGTAATGAATTAATATATTTTAAACATGGTAACAAAAGATCCAAAAGTTTATTAACACACTGGGCTGGTGACAACATGGGATAAAGACACAGATACTTTCTGTTGAAGTATAAATGGGTAAAACTACTAATGATCAAATCTACAAACTGACATACTATATGTACATGAGTATGTTTTAATTATGTACTTGTATACATACACAAAATACCTATATAAAAATTATCAGTAGGACATTGATTTTACAAGGTAAAAGTTTAGAAACAACACATATATGCATGCATATGCAAAAAAGTTTATAGAAGGAAAAATATGACACTATTAACACTTTCTGTCTTAGGCAAGAATAACTGGAAGACTGGAAGGAAGGGTGAAAGATTTAGTTTTCACTGGATAACCTTTTGTATCTTTAGAATTTTGCACAATGTGTATGCATTACCTGTTTAATTACTTACATAATTTGGAAAGTGTGATGACTATAGTCAGAAAAATAAATGTGTTCTAAGGCAACAGCTGTTAATTTTTCTTATTTTTATTCATCAGTACATAGCTAGTATTAAGTGATCATGGAATTAATGAAAGAATGGCAAATAGTTTAAAAACCCTTCTGGAACATATTTTAAATTTCAGAATTAAATTCCTCTATCTTCTAAAAGATTAACACACACGTTTTACCCAAACAAAACACGTTTCTTGCCTACATGAAGCAAGAACCATAGAGAATAACGATTACCCAAACATTCCAGTTTTTTAAGTATGATAAGGTAGCACATTCTGACAAATCTTATTTGAAGAAATGAAATTTATCTCATTTTTTTACGTACAGAAAAGGGTTAACACATCAGCTCAAAGGCTGCTATCTCTAGAAGGGTCTTAGCAGCCATTTGGGAAACTGATTTTGGGAGTGTTCCCACCATTTGCTAACTGAAAGGGTCATTTACTGCAGCTAGAGGTTATAGAAACAATGCATTTTATGCTAAACAACTGCTTTCCTTCTTGGAATCTGAAAATTTGGTATGTGCCAGACAGAGATGGTATCTATGTGACCAATTTGCAATAAAAAACTGTACTGAGTACACAATGAGCTTCCCTGGGCAGAAATATTCCACGTATGTTACTGCATTTTCATTGCTAGGGAAAAAGAGTGCTCTGTGTAACACCTCATGGGAGGAAGAAAGTATAAGGAAATCTAAACATGCATTCCTAGACATATAGCCTTATAATTTGACTATAGATCCTGACTTACTACATAGCTGTAATAAATCTTACCCATGAATATAATATGCTGAATGTTTAAAGTCCTAGCAAACCTCCCAACATGGGTAGTGAGTGCTCCTGGAGACCCCCAACATACCCTGCTTAGCAGGAAAATTATTTTTTGAATGATATGTCACACAAACTTGAAATGATACAACTTTGACTGCTTAGTATGATAATCTTGCTTTTAATTTGTTCACATTTCCCCTAAAATTTATGTGTACTTACTTTCTTTGTTGAAATTGCTGTTTTCTCTTAGTTCTTATATACTATTAACCTTTCAGTTGAAAGGTTTTAAAATCAAAATATTTAAAAACCAACTCTGCCAGAAGTGAACAAAGAGAACAAGAGAGGGAGAAAAAAAATATGTGAATACTGACAAATTTACAAACAAAATTTTGCTTGATTAAGTATAGTATCAGTGTGAAAGGTAACAATTACTGAAAAGAATTTGAAAAAAAAGTGTATAAGAGCATTTTTGGTTTGAGTATTATTTGAAGTTTTCTAAAATTCTCAAATATCCGCTACATCCATATTCATATAAATGCAAAAAGAATATAAAGCCAAATAAAATGTTTTAAAGTATAGCCTAAAACCAAATATAATTAAAAAATGGGAGCAAAGAATTTTTACAGCTTATGAAATTATGTGTTATGTGATTAAAAAAAATGCATGGGCACTACTTCAACATAAATATCTCCAAAGACATTTTCCTTAGCAGTGAAATACATTAGATCAGATTCTGCTCTTCTAGCTATTTATCTTTAAGAGAAAGAAGACTTTTTAACAAAGTAAGATTAGAGAGAAGCACCAATCACTTTAAAGTTATAACTAATTATTTTAATATGTGAATATATACATAAACCTGGTTACTCAATTAGACTTCTAAAATGATTCTTTGAATGTACGGCATTGTGTTAGTTCACTACTGGTCAGAAATAGCTTTTAGTAAAAATTAATCATTTTGATATAAAAATAAAACCATAAATTTCTATTTCAACATTTCTGCTTTGTGTAAGTATGGGGGAAACAACTAAGAAAAGGGAAGTATTGTTTTATTTACTTTTAACAATTGCAGCTCAGTGATGTAACATCATAAATATATTAACAAAATAATGCTGTGATCTTTATAGCTGTATCAAAAACTGAATAAAGCAGAATTATTTAAATGTGGGAAAGAAATGGAACTTACATAAGCTGGTGTTTCCAAGCTATCTGTGTTGACCAGTACTGGAGGAGGATTTGCCTTAAAGAAAGAATTGTAAATTTGTTAGCTTCAGGAAAATTGACATATTATATATTAATGTTCACAAATGTTAGAAGCATATGAAAGATTTGCTATTAATAATTTTATAAGAGTTTTGCATATGTTAAACAATGAACCCAGTTTCCAGGTTCAAATGGAAAGAATTAAGTATAAACAGTTAAATTAGATTTGCTTTTGAGAAATAGATACTTCTGCCAAAACAGTCAATTTTCTTAAGATTTATAAAGAAGTTCATAAGCCTTCTCAAAAAATCCACTAATCTCCTTCAGAATAATGAACAACTCTTTCCGAATTACTTAGAAATCAATTAGCTTTTCTGTTCCTAAGAATCCCATGAAGATTCCAACCATTTTATCACCCCCCCGAAAAAAACTCTTCCCCACAATGAATTGTCTGAACATGAAAGAACATCTGCCACACAAAGAAATCAATCACAAACTGACAGAAAATTGGAAATACACTGTTAATGTAAAACCCCAATTATTTTCAGCTGCAATTATTATTTTCCAATTGTTAATCAGAATCTAGAAGACTCACAGAATAACAATGATTATAAAAATAAGAACAAAACAACAATTAAGTTTGTATTGAAAAAAGCTTGGTTTTAACCAGGTTTTCTGGTTAAGCTGGGAAGTGATTATTATGTAGGTGGAATAAAATTTAAAGAATAAAATATAGTTAATACCAAATGACAGAACATATTAGGAACATAACAGAAAACTGATGTGATTTCTCTCAAAATTATCTTGCTTTTACATTTTAAAATTATAAAAGTATCAAATGATAATTTCATAGAATAAAAAGCATGACTAGAGAAATTCCAGGAGATATGTTTATAAACATTAATAATTTTACTCCAATTAATAAAGAATTGCACATAAAAGCCATATGAAACAAATATTATATACCAAATTAACCATTTTCTTCCAAGTGTATGGGTTTTCTAAAAAGTAAATATTCAGAGTTCAAATGCTTCACATTATTTTCATTAAAGTACTAGATATGAATAATCATTATAATAAAATGCATAAAAATAATACAGTTTCATGGTTAAATAATTATACAGCATACATTTGGGCTACCTACAGCACCAGGTTAAAAATGAATAAGCAATACTTTATTATAAATAAGCATGAAATTGGCTTTTATGTGTAGTCCTATTTTTTACATAATAACCGACCTTTGAATGATTATGTGAAAACCAAATCTAGTAAATTACTATACGTAAGACTGCTATTTCAGTGAAGCAAGTCAACTTACAAGACATCTGAGATTTTGATTTGAAATTACTAATTTCCCAATGATTTACTGAGATTCTTCAAATTGATATTTTACTTCATTAAAAAGTTAATGGCACAACCTCACCTTATTTTGCTTAAGAAATTACAGAAAAGGGAAAGAAAGAAAAAGTCTATTTAAAGTTACAAAAGAAGTTACAGTCTTCAAAAATTATGGCAAGAAAGCCATTTGGTACACTCTGTCCATTTATTACCAAAACATACAGTGGAAAAGTTGGTTTTATCAAAATCTAATTTATACCAACATTATTACAATGCTAGCTGCTCATGAGCACCAAGTCATCATCACTGTATACAACTGCACTTTTAATTCTAGTCATATAAAAAGCCTATATGATATTGAAATATATACGAACAAGATGATACAAGTTACTTCAAAATAAAACAATGGGAGATAAGGAATAGGAGGGACAATGGATCATATATAAGAGTGAGTACAGATGAGTTGATAATTGCTGGTAACTGGATGATGAGCATACAAGGGAGTTCACTATACTACTCCCTCTACATTTGAGTATTTCGGAAATTTTTTTATAAAACAAACAAACAAACAAAAACCTAAATTGAATCAAGTACTTAATTTGTAAGAGGTTAATAACTAAGGCAGTTGTGAAACACTTGTACTATAGAGGTTAGAGTTGCTACTAAAATATTAGCATTCACACTATAAAATTGATTTCAATTTTAAAGTTGTTTTTTATTAACTCTGATTTAAAGAACATGATTAGGTAAGTAATACATGTATAGTAAGTTTATTTGTAGATGTACAGGCACTTCTCACTTAACTACCAAGTTCATTCCTACGACTAGGTCATTGAATGAATTGGTCCACAAGTGAGTAACTTAAAGGCAGATGTCTTGTGGTGTGTTCTGGTGCCATAGGGTATGTATTTTTCAGTAGATACCAAGTGACACCACACTTAAAAATGAAATATGTACTCTTGCATAATTAGGAAAGCTTCATGTAGTGAATACTAATAGACTGCGGGAACTAGATAAAGACACAGACTGAAAAAGGGTATTTCTAGTGCTGGAGAATTGGTCTGAAGTCTGAGCAGTTGTTAAAGAGGTAGGTCATTATGTGAGGAGAGGCTGTATTTGTTTAATGTCTCTTTCTCACCTACTAAATTATAAACAAGTCTTTTTCACAAGCCCCAGAGAATATATACTGGACTGTATATAATTTGAGACACACTGTATTAAAAATTAAAAGCTATCACTCAGGTGATCACTGTAAGTTAAAGTAATTGTTAAAACAGACAGGGTGGATTCTGGGAATGTGGTTGAATAGGAAGCACCACAAATCTGTTTCTCCACTTAGATCACAATTGCTCTGGTAGAATATATCTGATTGAACTACTTTAAAATCATGTAGTCTATCAAAGGCTTACAACTTCCAGGGGACATACTGGTTGGTAAACTGTGGTTACTCAGTCAATGTTAGCTCTTAGTACAATAACAACTACCCAACTCCCACCTCTCCGCCCTGTAACAGACAGCTGTGTAAGTATTCCTGGAACAGTTGGAACAAAGCCTGCATAAGCCAGATTGT
Source organism: Lyroderma lyra (assembly GCA_004026885.1). Classification (NCBI taxonomy): domain Eukaryota; kingdom Metazoa; phylum Chordata; class Mammalia; order Chiroptera; family Megadermatidae; genus Lyroderma; species Lyroderma lyra. The sequence continues at coordinate 105,261 of PVJL010001768.1, forward strand.
GCATGCAGTGATCTGATCACTGACTGCTGAGTGGCAGTGGCCTCTCTGACCTTCCCTAATTAATGCAAGTACCTCTCCCTCTGGCTGAAGTAACTTCCAAGGGATTTAAAGGGCAAGCATTTCCTCAAAACATTTCATTTTTTCTCCCCTTTTGAGAGCCATACACTGAAAACTAAAATATTCAAAAGCAATCATTTATGAAGGAATAAGAAAGTCACTGTGCATGCCTGTGGAAGGTATAGGAATGGAAAAGACCAGAGAAAACCTTAGGTTTATAGTACAGGCTGATTTTTAGCAGAAAGATGCTTACCGTAATAAACAAACAAAATCAAACTAAACACACAGAAAACTCCCCAAACCAAAAACCAGCAAAACCTATAGAAGGGGAAAATATCTGACTTCCAAAGTTACTGTATCTTAAGACTCAAATGTCCCGTTTTCAACAACAACAAAAAAAATCACAAGGCTTACAAAGTAACAAGAAAGTATGGTCCATTCAAAGAAGGGGAAAAAAAAAAAAACTGTCTTTGAAAAAGACCCGGTGGCAGATTAACTAGACAAAGACTTTAAAAAAACCATCTTAAGGATGTTCAAAGAACTAAATGATACGGTGAATAAAGTCAAGATGATGATGTATGAACAAAATGGAAAAAAAAATCAATAAAAGAAAACCTAAAGAGAAACCAAAAGGAAATTATGGAGCTGTGAAAATTACACTTGAAATAAAAAATTCATTAGAGCAATTCAAAGGTAGATTTCATTAGGAAGAAGAAAGAAAAAAATCAGTGGACCTGAAGACATGAAAATTATTAAAGTCAGAACAGAAAGAAAAGACTGAAGAAAAGCAACCAGAGTGTAACAACACACCTGTGGGCCTCTACTAAGCAGACTAACATAGACATTGTGGGAGTCCCTGAAAAAAAAAAAAAAAAAAAAAAAGAGGGAACAAAGGGCAGAGAGAATATCTAAAAAAATAATGAGCAAAGCATTTCCAAATTTGAAGGCAGACACAAATATAAACATCCAAGAAGCTCAACAAACTTAAGGTAGGATGAACTCAAGAGATTCACAGTGAGACATGCTACAAACTGTTGAAAGACAAAGAAAAAAAATTTTTTTAAATCAACAGTTACATATTTAATTCTCAAGTAACTGAATCCTTACATCAACTTTGTGAGTAAAGTATTATTATTCTCATTTTTCCAGGTAAAGAATGTGAGGTTCAGAAAAATGAAATATTCAATCAGTGTATCAGCTCCATACTTTCCAGGTTCTCTTCCTCTCTCACCCTTTACCACTATGTGCAGTCATGTGATTATTTCTTTAAGTTTATTCTTGTCCCCTGCAGTGGGTTGCATGGGGGTCCCCAAAAGATATGTCCACCTGGAACCTTAAGGTAGTCCATTGGTTCTGATGCCCTTTGATGAGCCAGGGAACTCCCTCAGTGGATCCAGGGCTCTTCCCTGCCCCATCCCGTGAGCCTCCGCGGGTCCAGAGAAGAATCTTCTGACAAAGAAAATTTTGAGAGCAGCAAGAAAGAAGTAACATGTTACAAAAGATCCTCAATAAGATCGACAGATTTCTCATCGGAAACTCTGGAGATCAGAGGACAGTGAAATAATATTAAAAGTGCTAAAAGAAAAAATATGTCAATGAAGAGTTCTATATCTGCCAAAATGTCCTTCATATGTGAGAGACAAATTAAAACATTCCCAGATAAACAAAAGCTAAGGGAGTTCATCACCAGTGGACTGGCCCTGAAAGAAATGCTAAAGGTTGAAATGAAAGGACAACAGACAGTAACTCAAGGTGTTTGAAGAAATAAAGATCTCGGTAAAACAAATAAAAGTACAATTATAAAAGCCAGTATTACTGTAACAGTGATTTTTAACACTGTTTCTAACTTTCTGCTTTTTTACATGATTTAAGAGATTAATATTTTAAAAACTATATTTGAAAAATTATTCTAAAGCTATTATTAGTCTAAAAATTAATTATCAGTAAAGAATTAAAGTAAATGTTAATAACTAAAATCAGTTATTAGTCTAAAAGCTAATATTAACTTTTCTTTGTAACTCCACATTTGTTTTCTATGTGATTTAAAAGATGAATACTTTTTCCTTTTTTTTTTTTTTGCTTTTTGGTATGTGGGTAGCTCCCTGACTGGGAATCGAACCCAGGCCGCAGCGCTGACAGCGTCAATGCTGAAGCCTTAAACCACTACACCGTCAGGGAACTCCCAAGATGGATACTTTTAAAAATTAATAGTTTACATAGTTTTGGACATACAATGTTTAAATATATAATTCTGTGACATTAACAACTGAAAGAGGTGGGGATAAAACTGTTAAAAAAGCAGAGATTTTGTATATTACTGAAGGTAAGCTGGTGTAAATTCAACTTAGACTGTTATAACTTTAGCATGTTCAAATTAATCCCCACGATAACCACACAGAAAACAGCTAAAGAATATACACAAAATAAAATGGAAAGAAATTTAAACATTTTACTAACCGCCCCCCCCAAATCAACCAAACAAAGAGTAAGACAGGAAATAAGAGACAAAAGACAGAAGGAATGGAATATAGAAAACAAAAAATGACAGAAGTCCCTTTTATCAATAATTACTTTAAATGTAAATGAATAAACTCTCCAATCAAAAAAACCAGGCAGAAAGAATAAAAACATATATGTTATCTATAAGACTCACTTGAGATCCAAAGACACATACAGGTTAAAAGTAAAAGGATGGAGGGGAATAATAAAATGGTGGTGTGAGAGGTACCCCTGAAAAACTCCCCTGGAGATTACAACAAATAAAACATTAGTAACTCAACTAAGGACTCCCTATGTAATCCAAAACACAACTAAGAAACCTGCTGGTTGCATCAAAGTACCTACAGGTGGGCAGTGGGGCAAATGAAGGAGAAAAAAAAGGGAACTGCAGAAACATGGGCTGCATGCAGGTCCCCTCTTGGAACTCTACTGCTGGGGGAGAGAGGAGGAAAAAGGCTGTGGATGAGCATTCCAGACCTCACCCCAACTCAGGGAGAAAGAAAAGGAGGCCCAGAGACACTGCAACCAGACTTCACTTTGGCCCCTAAGAGGTGCAGACCGGTTCTACAAGATGCAGCATCCCGACTTCAGTCCAGTTCCAAGGGGAAGGGGAGCAACAGGGGTGGTGAGGAGCTGTAGCACGATCTCACTCTGGCTGGGGAAGGTGGAGAGAGGGGGCTGTGCACATGTTTTTTGATCAACAACCAGCATGGTCTGCGAGACCAGTATAGGACTGACTCCAAGGCTCAGGACAGAATCTTCAGGGCAAACTAAGACAAGAAAGGCATAATTATGCCCATACTACCTGCACCGCCCTGCGGCCCTAGGAAGAAAACAAAGGTGTGAATCCTGGCTGCCTCCTGCCCACCCCCAAGACTTCTGCTTGCCCAGTATCAGCAGTAAACACCAAAGAAACTGCAGCAGTGAGTGTTGGGTTAAAGAGCAGAGTATCTACAGAGAGGCTACCAGAATGAGAAACCAGAGAAAGGGAGCTCAAAATAAATTCGAATAAAAAAATCAAAGTAGGGGAGTTCCCTGATGGTGTAGTGGCTTAAGGCTTCGATGCTGGTGCTGTCAGCGCTGCGGCCTGGGTTCAATTCCCAGTCAGGGAGCTACCCCCATACCAAAAAGCAAAGCAAAGCAAAAAAAAAAAAAAAAAAAAAAAAAAAAAAAAAAAAAAAAAAAAAAAAAAAAAAAAAAAAAAAAAAAAAAAAAAAAAAAAAAAAAAAAAAAAAAAAAAAAAAAAAAAAAAAAAAAAAAAAAAAAAAAAAAAAAAAAAAAAAAAAAAAAAAAAAAAAAAAAAAAAAAAAATCAAAAAAAAAAAATAAATAAAGTGTGATTTGAGTGAGAGGTGTTTGTTTAAAAAAAAAAAAAAAATCAAAGTAAAAGAGATGGGGACAAATAACCCATCAGAGACAGAGCTCAAAACAACAATTATAAAAATCCTCAGGGAACTTAATGATAATTTCAACAGAGAGATAGCAAGCATAAAGGAAGACATACAAACCATTACAAAGGACCAGGCAGGGATAAAGATTACATTAATTGAAATGAAGAATGGAATAAAAGGAGTCATCAGACTAGATGAACCACAAGCATAAAGCAGTGATTTGTAAGAAAAGCTAGAAGAAAACACCTAATCAGAACAGCAAATAGAAACAAGAATCCAAAAAAAAAGAGACAAGGGTTGGATATTCCCCTGGGACAACATTAAGCGTAACAACATTCACATCACAGGACTACCAGAAGGTGAGGAGGAAGAGCAAGATCAAGAAATTATTTGAAGAAATAATGACTGAATTTTTCCTAACTTGGCAATGGAAATAACATACAAGCCCAGGAAAGAGAGAGTCCCAAACAAGATGAACCCAAACAGGAACCTATCGAGACACATCATGATTAAAATGGCAAGAGTTAAAGAAAAAGAGAAAATTCTAAAAGCAGCAAGAGAAATCCAAGTAGTTACTTAGCAGGGGACACCCATTCAAGTATCAGCTGATTTCTCATATCAGAAAATTTGCAGGCCAGAAGGGAATGGCAGAAAATATTCAATGTGATGAAAATCCAGGATCTTCGACCAAGATTATGTATCCAGCAAGGCTAGCATTCAAAATTGGAGGACAGATAAAGAGCTTCTCTGACAAGAAAAAGCTAAAGGAGCTCATCACCACAAAATGAGTACTACAAGGAATGTTAGAGGGATTTCTTTTAAGATGGGGGAGAGATGAGAGAGTGGGTAAAAAAGGGAAAAGAACTGAGAAGTTTAGTTTGGTTATTACAAGGAGATAATCATGGGGATATAGAGTACAATATGGGAAAATAGTCAATAAAGTTGCAGTAACTTTGTGTGGTGTCAGATGTGTACTAGATTTGCTGGGGTGATGGGACGAGAGCTAAGAGGGTGGGTAAAAATGGAGAAGAAATAAAGAAGTACAAGTTCCTACTCACAGAATAGTCACAGGGATGTAAAATGCAACATAGGGAATACAGTCAATAACATTGTAATAACTATATATGGTGTCAGGGGGAAGCAGATACATTGGAATGAGGATTTTGTATGTTATATAAATGACTCATCACTGTGTTGTATACCTGAAGCCAATATAATATTGTATGTCAAATGTAATTGAAAAATAAAAATAAGCAAGAGAAAAAATTAAGCAAAAACTAAGTCTCAATAGATTTAGAAAGAAAACATACAAAGTTATCTTCTATGACCAAAATGAGATGAAGATAATAAGCAAAAACAGAAGGAAAACTGGAAAATTCACCAAATTGCGGAACTTAAACAATATACTCTTAACCAATAAATAAAAGAAGTCACAAAGGAAATAAAAAAATACTTGGAGATGAATGAAAATTAAAGCCTAACACAACAAAACTTATGGCACACAGCAAAAGCAGTGCTAAAGTGGAAATTTATAGCTACAAATGCTTACCTCTTACTTTAAAAAACAAAATATCTTAAATCAACAACCTAACTTTACAACTTAGGGAACTAGTTAAAGAATAAACTAAATCCAAAGTCAGCAGAAGAAAGAAAATAATAAAAATTAGAGCAGAGGTGGAGAATAGAAAAATAACAGAAAAACCAATGACAGCAAAAATTAGTTCTTTAAAAAGATCAGCAAACTGAATAAATTTTAACTAGATGAACAAAAGAAGGAAGATAAATTACTAAAATTAGAGTTTGAAGTGAGGATATTACTACTAATTCTACAGAAAAAATTATGAGAATATTATGACCAAGTATACACCAATGAATTGGATAACCTACACAACATGGACAAACTCCTATCAAGACTAAACCATGAAGGAATAGAAAACGTGAATAGGCATATAATTAGTAAGAAGATTGAATCAGTAATTAAAACTCTCCTGACAAAGGAAAGTCCTTGATCTTATGAACTTATTGGTGAATTCTACCAAGGAGCTGAGGAACTAACTCAAATTCTTCTCAAACTTGGCAAAAGAACTGAAATGAAGAGAGTACTTCTTAACTCATTCTATGAGGCCAGCATTACATTAATATTGAAGCCAGACAAAGATACTATAAGAAAATCATAGACCAAAATCTCTTATGGACATTGATGTAAAAATCCTCAAAACACTAGCAAAACAAATGCATTAGCACAGTAATAAGAGTATAAACCATGACCAAGTAGGATTTATTCCTGGAATGCAAGAATGATTCATTTGAATGTTGATCAATGTAATATACCTAGGCTGACTAGATGAAATGGGACATCTGGTCAATCTAAATATATAACACCAACAGAAGGAAGAAAAAAAAAACAACATGATCATCTCAGTAAATGCAGAAAAATTATGACAATAATCAACATACTTTCATTAAAACATTCAACAAGCTAAGAACATAAGGAAACCACCTCAGTATAATAAAAGTCATATATGAAAAATCCACAATGACCATTACACTGAATGGTGAGGGTGTACAATCTTGTGGCTTCCTTGGGCCACAGTGGAAGAAGAACTGTCTTGGTTCACACATAAAATGTACTAACACTAATGACAGCTGATGAGCTAATAAAAAGGTCACAAAAACATCTCATAATGTTTTAGGAATTTGTGTTGGGCCTCATTCAAAGCCATCCTGGGTTGCATGTGGCCTGTAGGTTGGACAAGGGCTTGTCCAACCTGCAGCCTAGGACGGCTTTGAATGTGGCCCAACACAAATTCTTAAAACATTAAGAGATTTTTTTTTTTTTTTGCAAACCCCCCCCTTTTTTTTTTAGTTCACTAGCTATCATTAGTGTAAGTGTATTTTATGCATGGCCCAAGACAATTCTTCTTCCAATGTGGACCAGGGAAGCCAAAAGATAGGACAGGACAGGGCCAGAATGCCATTTTCACCACTTCTATCCAACATAGCTCTGGAAGTCATAGCCAATTAGGCAAGAAAAACAATTAAAAGACATTCAAATTGGAAAGGAAAAAGGAAAATTATCTTTGTTTGCAGATGATATGATTGTAATTGTAGACAACCCTAAACATACCACAAAAAAAAAATGTTAGAACAAATTTAGCAAAGTAGCAAGATAGAGTCCATAAACGAAAATCAGTGGCATTTCTATATACAATCAGAAAAAAAATTACAAAAAAAATTCCATTTATAATAGCATCTAAAACAATAAACCAATGAGGAATGAATTTATTCAATGAAGGGACAGCCTTGTATAATGAAAAGTACAAAACAATGCTGAAAGAAACGAAAGACTACAAAAATAAGTGAAAATACATTCTGTGTTCATGGATTAGAAGACTTACTATTGTTAAGATGTCACTACTACCCATAGAAATTTACAGATTTAATCTCTACCAATCCCTATCAAAATCCCAATGACTTTTTTTTTTTTTTTGCAGAAATAGAAAATACTCATCTGAAAATTCATGTGGAATCAAAACAATTTGGTACTGGCATAAAGAACAGACACACAGACCAAATGAAATAGAGTCCAAAATTAACCCTTACATATAAGGTTCAATTATTTTCAACAAGCGTGCCAGGACCATTTCTCAATGTGAATAAACAGTCTCTTTAACAAATGATGCTGGGAAAACTGAATATCTACATGCAAAAAAATAAAGTTGAAACCTCCTTAACACCATATACAAAAATTAACTCAAAATGGATCAAGGATCTAAATGTCACACCTAAAACAAAAGAACTTTCAGAAGAAAACATAGCACAAAAGCTTCCTTACGCTGGATTTGGTAACGACTCACTGGATATAACACCTAAGGTATAGACTACAAAAGAAAATACAGACAATTTAGACTTCCTGAAAATTAAAAAAAAAAAATTCTGCTCAAAGACACCAGAGTGAAATAAAACCCACACAATGGGAGAAAATATTGGCAAATGACATATCTGATAAAGAATATCCAGAATATATACAGAATTTCTAAAACTCAACAGTAAAAAACAAACAACTCAATTCATAAATGGGTAAAGGACTTCAAAAGACATTTCTCCATAAGACATACACAATCTGTCAATAAACACATGAAAAGATGCCCAACATCACTAATTTTAGGGAACTGCAAATCAATAAAACAACAAGATATCACCTTACACCCACTAGGCTGGCTATTCTCTTGAAGTAAGTGTGGATGTGGAGAAATTGAAACCACTGTGCACTGCTGGGAATATACAATATATGCTGCTGTGGAAAACAGTACGGAGGTTTAAAAATTACCATATGATCCAATTCTACTTTTGGATATATACTCAAGAGTAATGAAAGCGGTTTCTCACAGAAGTATTTGTACTTTGTACACATGTTCACAGTAGCATTACTTACAATAGCTAAAACATGGAAGCAACACTAGTCCATCAACAGATAAAATGAAAAAACAAAATATACATAAAATGGGGTATCATTTAAACTTCAAAAGAAAGAAAATTTGATGCTACCTATGCTACAACACGGGTTAACTTTGAGGACATTATGCTAAGTAAAATAAGCTAGCCACAAAGACAATATTACATGATTCAACTTACATGAGGTATTTAGAGGAGTCAAAATCATAGAAACAGAAAGTAGAATGATAATTGCTAGAGCACGGGGGGAGGTAGGAATGGAAAATTATTATTTAATGGGTATAGAGTTTCAGTTTTGTAAGATGAAGAGTTCTGCAGATGGATGTGGTGATGGTTACACAATAATATGAATACACTGCAGTTTTCCATGTATAAGAAGATATTTTTGTCTAAAATTTTAGACCAAAAATTGAAGGTTGTCTTATACACGAAAGAAACTGATTGATACTGATTTCTTAATGTTGGGTTAGAAAAGCAGGAATTGTCTTATACCTGGGAGCTTCTTATATATGAAAAAATACAGTATGTAATACCATTGAAGTGTAAACTTAAAAATGGTTAAGGTGGTAAATATTATATTCTATGCATTTTATCACAATAAAAAAATTTAAAAATATGTATTACCTCAATCTAATTATGAAAATGCATCAAGCAAAAACAAACTGAAGGACAGTTTACAAGAGCAGTGTCCAACCTTTTGGCTTCCCTGGCCATACTGGAATTATTATAGAATTGTCTTGGATCACATATAAAATACACTAACACTAACAACAGCTCATGAGCTAAAAAAAAAGGTCGCCAAAAAACCTCATAATGTTTTAAGAATTTGTGTTGGGCAGCATTCAAAGCCATCCTGGGCCACAGATTGGACATACCTGGTCTACAAAATAAGCAGACGGTTTTCTTGTAAAATGCCACACTCATGAAAGATTATTCCAGATTAAAGGAGACTAAAATGTCATGAAAACTGCAATGCGCTAGTATTAGATTGGCCAAAAGAAACTTTTTTGTTTTCCTATAAAGAACACTGTTAGAATAAAATGTATAGAAGAAAACATTGGTACTAAAATTATAGACCTAGGACTCAAGGGAGACTTCATGAACCTGACTTCAAAGGCAAGGGAAGTAAAAGCAAAAATAAATCAATGGGACTGTATCAAACTAAAAAGCTTCTGCATAACAAAAGAAACCATCAACAAAGCAAAGAGACAGCCAACTGAATGGGAGAAAATATTTGCAAATAACGCATCACATAAGGGTCTAATATCTAAAATAGATAAAGAACTAATACGATGTAACAACAAAAAAACCAAACAACCCAATTAAAAAGTGGGCAGAAGAACTAAACAGACACGTCTCTCATGAAGAAATACAAATGGCCAGCAGACATATGAAAAAATGCTCATCCTCATTAGCTATCAGGGAAATCCAATTCAAAACCACAATAAGATATCACCTCACACCTGTTAGAATGGCTGTTATCAACAAGACAAGGAATAACAAGTGCTGGAGAGGCTGTGGAGAAAAAGGAACTCTGGTACACTGCTGGTGGGAGTGCAAACTGGTACAACCACTATGGAAGATCGTGTGGAGGGTCCCCAGAAAATTGGGAATGGAGTTACCATTTGACCCAGCAATCCCTCTTCTGGGGATCTACCCAAAAGACTTGAAAACCTTTGTCTGCAAAGACTTATGTACCCCAATGTGGTACACATACACAATGGAATATTACTCAGCTTTAAGAAAAGATGAAATACTGCCATTTGGAACAAAATGGATGGACCTGGAGATCATCATGCTTAGTGAAATAAGCCATACAGAAAAAACAAAGAACTGTATGACTTCACTCATATGCGGAATATAAATCTGAAAGCAACAAAGGAAACCAAAAACAAAAACAAAACAACCAACCAACCAACCCATGGACACAATCAATAGTTTAATGTTTATTTGGGGATGATTGGGTAAGGGAGGGGAGAAAAGGGAAGGGGTGGGAGAGGAGGGAGGGGAAGCTAAACATATGGTGATGGAAGGAGAAGTCACACTAGGTGGTGAACTTATTATACAACAAGTTGACAATGCACTCTAGAATTGTATGCCTGAAACCTATGTAATCCTTGCTAACGGATGTCACCTCAATAAGTCTAATAATAAAAATAAATTAAAACCAAACCAAACCAAACCAAACCAAACCAAACCAAAAAACACAAGAACAGATACAAGGTAAAAACAAAAACAAAAACAAACCAGATTTGGCCCCAGGAACATAGTTTGCTGACTCCTTGTGCTAGGAAAAGAATTCAATTCCACTTTCTTTTTTTTTTTTTTTTTAAATTTTTATTTTGGGAGGAGGGTGGTTCCCTGGCTGGGAATTGAACCCAGGCCTTGGAGTTGAGAGCACTAAAACCTAGTTACTACACCACCAAGGAACCCCTAGGGGAAAGAATTCAAAGGGTTCATAGATACATGACTGACTAATAAAGCACTATAGAATCTGCATTAAACAAACAAACAAACAAACAAAAAACACTGTTAGGACAACTGACAAAATATAATTAAGGGCTGTAGATTAGATAATAGTATTATGCTAATGTTAATCTGATCACCTCATTGTTCTCAGGAAAAAAAAGGGGGCATGAGTGAAACCTCCTTTTAAATAGTTCAGAAAAAATACTATTATCATAATTATAGAGAAAGAAAAATGATAAAGCTGATGTAGTAAGTAAAAATATGAACAATTGGATCTGGGTGAAGGTATATGGGATTTCTTTGTATTATTCTCACAACTTCTGTGAGTCTGAAATGAATGGAAAACAGCACAAAACAAACAAACAAACAAACAAACAAACAAATGCAAAAAACCCCTCAAAACAAATAGAATAAGGGCACTACAGTCACATATCAGTGTCCTGTGGTTAAAAAAGGCTCATCAAGGTAATCCAAATTATACTATTCTATTTAAGAGTACCAGTAAAATAAAAATATATCAAGTCATGCTGTAGATTATACTAGTGATCAAATCTTTTAATACTCAACATTTGGATGTTTGGTGAAACTTGAATGTTCCAGAAGCAATAAGATGCTTTACATTGGATATACCTCTAATGTCACTATGTTCATGTTATGTGGGAATTGTTTGTTAACTTGTCTCTTGCACAAACAGATAGTAGGCTTCTAGAAGCAAGGATAATGTTATAGTCATCTTAGTATAACCTTGATTAGAACAATAACAACAACAAAAATAGAACAAAAACCAATTCATCCAAAGCATATATGTGAGTATGAACAAAGACTTTCACATACACACAAAATTAACTATAAAGCATTTTCAACAATACCTTAATTACATGATAGCACTTCACAAATAGTAGAAGTAGGTGTCTAAAGCGTCTGGTTTTAAAGCAGAATGTTTATCCTGGAGTGGAAATAAGCCTGTATATTTAAAATGCCAGTATCATAAAGATTACATTATTATATCTCCAGTAGGAAGAACTAGCATCTGTTATTTATCTACTGTTTGCAGTTTCTATGTGGAGAAACCGAGGCTCTGAGAAGCTGAGTAGCTACTCCAAGGTCCCGCAGCTATAAAGGGATAAGGCCAGGAAATGTTAGTGAGGCCAGGAAGTGGGAGGTCTCATATTTTTACGTGTCTGTGTGTGTGTAAATGTATTAAGTCCATGCTCTCTTTGCATCTTCAAGCAGCCATATCTTCTTTTAATACTCTATATAATAAGCATAATTACTACTAATGAGGGATTTCACATTTAAATGACATGATTCAATAAGAAATCACTCTAAAAAGTATTAAAGTTCTACAAGTAAAGAAAGACAGAAATTATGATCTATCTAGCTATCTAATTTGCCTGATCCTCAAACTCATTTTGAAGTAGTCAGGGAGGCGTTATCCTCCATTTTAATAGATGAAAGAAATATAAATGAGGTTAAATAACTTGCTTGAGTCACAAAGGCAGGACTAGACCTTGACTCTTGCATCTTCTGCTTCTATTTCTACTACATATTGATGGCATCTAAGCAGTAGATCCTTAGATGAAATGTTAAGTAGTAGATCCTTAGATGAAAAATTATATCAATTTAAAATGTTAAAAGTGAATTATATATTAACTATGGCCTTCAAAATTTATTTAGGGATGAACATTTTAATAAGTTGTATTAATTTTATAATGTATAATACATGCTATACTTGATGAATTAGGAAAACCCTTAGACTGAAAAATGAGGCACACCATTAGGCTTCTCATACAACAAAACATAAAATATTAAACTACAATTCATGGACTTTTATCATGTATTTAAAATCTAAAATGAGACTGGGTAGAATAAAATAAACCTCGTTCTTAGGTAAATAATATCTTCATTTGTTTTTTTAACTTGTTCCTTGGTTTACTGTTTCAAAGAAATATGAAATAACTAATTATATGAATAGCCAAGATCACGTGTTTGCTGCACATTCACTATTATTCTTTCAATTATTGTAAAACATCTCAAGTTAGTACTATAATCACCTTCAGTGCTACAGATGAGTAAGCTGAAGCTCAGAGCGGTTAAGTAAACTTCTCAGTTACACAGTAAGTCCTAGGACTGGAATTCCAAACCAGATCAAACTGACTCTAACACTTTGGTAGCTGCAAAAATATGCAATGTCTCAACAATTTCCAAGTGTGTATGTAGGTAGTGTGATGCTATGTTAGGGACACTTGGAATAAATAAATCAGAGCATTCTGAACAGGAAATAACAGGTTCCCTATTGAATATAAGAAAAATTACTACAAAATTTCAAAGAATTTGGAAAACTATTTTAATGTCAAAAGATGAATTAAAGTGACAAGAGTAAAAGAAACTTTCAAATCTCCTACTTAATACTGTATTATTAAATCAGATACTTGGAAAGATGTTACATAATTATAGTATTACAATAATCTTTAGGCTGCTTATTCAGAATTATTAAAGTCTTGGAATAATACCTGTAATTTCCCCTAAAATCCTACCTTGTATGATGTTCCTATTGATATGTATCTTTTTAGAGAGGGGAAGGGCACTGAGATATGAGCAATCACAGTTGATATCCCATTTTTTCCCTAAAGGGATTTATTTTGAAACTGCATTTACACAGGAAACAGTATTTTTTCCTAGATTTTATGCTCCAGATCAATAATTGTAAAAATACCTAGAGATGTAGTTACACTTTAAATGATATTGAGATCTTTCACACCAAAGATCATTATTATTATACTTAATAATGTCACTATTTCAACATTGGATGTCTCTGTTGGTAAGGCAGTTAGTGTCTTAACGAGACATCCCTTTGAACTACTATAGTTCTGCAAACAAAAACGTTCAGAATCTCTGACATGTGGCTATTATTTTGTTCTATTTTATTTAAAGATTAACTTTTTAAAAATAAATTTTTTATTTTAGAAAAGTTTTAGATTTACAGAAAAGTTGCAAAGATAGCACAAAGAATTCCCATATACTTTATATATATCAGCTATTATTTTAAACTAAGAATTATTAAATATGTTATCTAACCAAATGATAAAAAGAAGAATTATTTCCAAAGAAGATAAATATAGTCTGGGAAACAAAATGCTATATAAAATGGTACATTCAGTACAAAATCAGGAATACAATGATTTTTATTATCTTTAAAAAAAAAAATGTCCAAAAGCAAAAATATTTTAACTGTTGCAAACAGATACAGGTAGAAAAGACATGATAACAAATCTAAGGAGTTTCAATATTATAAAATTTAGAATATTATAAAATTTAGGTTGTAGACAACCTAATAAAATGGCAAATATTGAACTCACTTTATATTAAGTCCCAAATATTTAATTCCCTAAAAATACCAATTGAAGGTCAAAGTGAATTACCAAATCTAACAAAGAAATAATTAAAATACTTTAAAAAAATACAAATAAAACATTAAAAGTAAATAAAATTTGTATAAAGAAAAAAGAAACTAATAAAAACCTGTGGTATGGTGGGTAGGATGACAGTATTCTCAGCAGGGACTGGCAGGACAGGGATCACAGGGACAGTGGGAGGAGAGAGAGGTACAGCTTCTGTTGGCTAAAAATCATCAACGACAAAAAATCAGGAAAAATACCAAAATAAAAGGGAAACACATAACAGAAAGTTCTGTCATAAAGATAGTTTTCAGAAATAAATGAGAAACAGGTAACATAGTAAGTAATGTTACTTAAATTTAAATGAGAAAATGATCTCCAGAAATTATTTTATCACCAATAAATTTTAACTACTCTGTAGTTACTATTCCTTAGATATTTAAATGAAAATAACAAAAGATAATGACTTATAATATTCCTCCTCCAGGAGATAATATATTCAGAATATATTTGACTACTTTCCTCCTTGCATTCAAAGAATCAAAAGCAATTTCATTAGCCCATCCAGTAGGCAACTGGAGCTTATAAATCCACAGCAAGAAAATTCAAAGGACTTCAAACCTGAATCATTTAAAATAATCTTCACTATTAACCTCTATTATCAAGAACTGTAATAACCTGCCTTAAACTTGTCTGTAAAGTTATTAATTCAACTAACATTCACTGAGTATCTATTATGTGCCAGACATATTATAGAAAAAATGAAAAAGGAGTGGGAACTCTAGTGACACAATTTTAAAAGTTTTGATATTTAAACTCAATTGCTCTATTTTATTTGAATAAATTATTTTCAAAAAGATGTTAACTAGAACATAGAAAGGTGTTTAGTAATAAGTCCCAAACCCTACAAATTGAATCAATTCAGAAATATTTGCTATGCCAATGATGTATCCTACATATATAAGAAAACCTTAAAATTAAATCAATAAGAGGACAATGTGTATTAAGGAGACTTAAAACAGATAGAACAAATTGCTAAACTTGGAACTATGCTTTTTCCTCACTGATAAAAAAAATAAACATACATTGCTGACCCCATTTGTCAATCATATCAATCAAAACATATAAAAAATATATTAAGTCTCTTTAATAATGGTGCTAGGACAACCAAATATCCACATGCAAAAGAATGAAGTTAAACCACTATCTCGTATCATAGAGAAAAATTAACTGGAAATTAATCAACAACCTACATATAAGCATCAAGACCATAAAATTCTTAGAAGAAAACACAGGGGTAATTCTTTATGACCTTAGATTTGACAATAGATTCTTTAATATGACCATCAAAAACATAAATGATATAAACTAACAAAAAATAGGCTTTAATGAAAATTAAAACCTCCTGTGCACCGAAAGGCATTATCAAGAAAGTGAAAAGACAACCTGTAGGATGGGGGAGATCACAGGTCTGATGAGATTTTAGCATCCAAAATATATAAACAACTCCAACTCAACAATAAAAAGATAATTAAAAAATGGGCAAAGAACTTGAATAAATATTTCTCCAAAAACAAAACAAATAAAACAAAACCAAAAAAACCCCAAAGGGCCAATAAGCATATGAAAAGATACACATCATTATTCATTAGAGAAATGAGAATCAAATGTTACAATGATATTATCACTTCACACCTACTAGGAGGCTGTTAAAAAAAGGGAAAAGAAAAATGGAAAGTAAGAAGTGTTGATGAGTGTGTATAAAACTTGAAACCTCAAAAACTGCTGGTAGGAATGGAAAATGGTGTAGCCTCTGTGAAGAGTTTGACAGGTCCTTAAAAAACTAACAAAAGGAGGTTCCCTGGTGGTGTAATGGCTAGGCTTCAGAGCTTTGGCTAGGCTTCAGCGCTTTCACCGCTGAGGCCTGGGTTTGATTTCCGCTCAGAGGACCAACCAAAAACAACAACAACAACAAAAACACTAACAATAAGATTACCATACGACCCAGTAATTCTACTCCTAGGTATATACTCAAAATAACTAAAGACAGGGAATTGGAAACTTTACACCAACACTTAATGATGCACTATTCACAACAGTCAAAAGATGGAAACAACTCAAATGTCCACCAACAGATAAATGGATAAACAAAATGTGGTATGCACATACAATAGGTATTATTCAGCCATTAAAAAGAATGGAATTCTGACACATGGTACAACATGGATGAATCTCAAAAATGTCATGTTAAGTGAAATTACCAGATACAAAAGGATTATACTATACGATTCCACTTATATAAAATACTTAGAATAGGTAAATTCGTAGAGATAAAAAGTAGATTACAAATTATCAAGGAGAAGAGAAGAACATGGGAAATTATTATTTAATGGTTACAAGTTATTGCTTAATGGTTATAGAGTTTGGGGTGATGAGGTGGTTTTGGAAATAGAGTGATGACTGTCCAACACTGGGATATAATTGATGCCACAGAATTCTAGTTAAAACTTGTTAAAATGGCAAATCTTGTTATATATATGTACGTATATTATTTTCTACCACACACAAAAAATTTTTATGTGAAAACTTCTGATCAAGATGCAAACACTGCACACCTCCTTTCACGACTGCATCTAAACATGTTACAACTAAACTACAGAACAACCATCATTGAGAACTACCTGAACATTAGTTGAACAGAAGTCCTACACTAAGGATATCTATCCAAAAGAAGCCAAATTGAGATTAGCAGGATGGGCAGAAACAGGAAATGGACAGGATCCACATTCAGAGTGGTGATTAAGAAACAAGAGGGATATTGTGGCCACAGAGGTTCCCTATTGAGGAATGAGGTGTTTTCAGCTCCATATTAAGATCACCAGCCTAAGGCTCCAGCACAGGAAGAAACTTTCGCATAACTTCTGGGTGTGAAAACCCGAGGGGATTGTGGCTGAATGAAATAGAGGGGCTGCTGGAGTCTTAGGAGTCCTCTTAAAAAGCTTATACAAAGACTTACTTGCTGACGCACTCACTCACTCTGAGCTCCAGCGCTGGGGCAGCAGTTCAAAAAGCGCTAGGGACATATAGGGAGGAATTGAACTGTCTGGCTTCAAAGTGAGGGCTGGAGCAGTAGCTTTCTCTCAGTAGAAGTGCTGGTAGATGCAATTGTTGCTTTGTTGAGCTCTCCCCAACCCAGCCTGAACACACAGGTGGGTGCCATATCTGAGTTTGTATCAACCTAGCCAACACCGTTCCCCTACCCTGGTGATTCCTCGAGATCCCAACCCACCGAACTTTCAGGTCCACCCAAGCTGCTTCCATTGGCTTTACCATACAAGTGGCCTGTCTTGGCACACAATGGGGACTTTCCTAAAATGTTTCAAAGGTTCACAAACCCCAAACAAGTAGCACCTGGCAGCGGTGTGTCCCAGACATCTTGCCAAGCAGTCCCAAGTCCAGCACTTGTGGCAACCTTATGCAGATTACTTTGTAGCTCAGATCAAGTGGTCCCGGGCAGGGCATGGGCAGCAGCTAAACTTGGCTTGCACCAGAGTACCTCCCAAGAGGCCCTAGGACCAACATACCTGGTGGCCACCAGAGCACCAGCCAACAACCTCAACAAATGACATACCCAAAGGACAGACTGAGCAGGTATCAGATTACTGCTAAAGCCAATCCTGCTCCATTGGGTCAGCCCCTGCACAAGAACACCTCCAATGTAATCACAGCCATTCCTCACAGCCAATCAGCCTGAGGGTCAATCCCTCCCATTGAAATGTCAACATCAACTAAGGCTTAGTTTACAGCAGGAGGGCACACACCACCACACAAGGGACACATCTGGAGTACCTGGCTCAGGTGACCAGGAAGACTGCGACACTGGGACCCACAAGACATCTACTATATAAGGTAACTCTACCAAGACCTGGACATGTAGTAGATCTACATAGTACACAGAAACAAACACAGGGAGGCAGCCAAAATAAGGAGACAAAGAAACATGTCTCAAATGAAAGAAAAGAACAAAATTCCAGAAAAACTAAACAGAATGGACTCAAGTAATCTAAATGCAGAGTTCAAAACAATGGATATAAGGATGCTCAATGAACTTAGGGGAAAAGCAGATGAATTCAGTGCGAACTTTAACAAAGAGATAAGAAATGTAGCGAGAAACAGAAGACATTAAAAAGAACCAGTCAGAAATGAAGAATATAATAACTGAAATGAAGACTAAATTGGAGAGAATCAACATTAGATTAGATGAAGCAGAGGACTGAATCAGCAATTTGGAAGACAATGTAGCAGAAAACATAGTATCAGAAGAGCAAAAAGTAAAAAGAATCCGAAAAAATGAGGATAGTGTAAGGAGCCTCTGAAACATCATCAAGCATACCAACATTCACATCATAGGGGTACCAGAAGGAGAAGAGAGCGAGCGAGCAATGAGTTGAAAACCCATCTGAAAAAAAGATAAAAACTTCCTTATCCTGGTGAAGGAAGTAGACCTACAAGCCCAGGAAATGCCGAGTCCCAAACAAGATGAACCCAAAGGGGTCCACATCAAGACACATCACCATTCAAATGTCAAAGTTAAAGACAAAGACAAAGAGAATCTTAAAAACAGCAAGAGAAAAGCAGCTCATTACCTACAACAGAGCTCCCATAAGAAGACTGTCAGCTGATTTCTCTTAACAGAAACTTTGAATAGTCTGTGCTAAGCCCTTCTAGCCTTCAAGGTGATGAAAATGCAAGGACCTACAACCAGGATTACGCTACCCAGCAAAGCTATCATTTAGAATCCAAGGACAGATAAAGAGCTTCCCAGACAAGAAAAACCTAAAGGAGTTCATCACCACCAAACCAGTATCACAATAAAAATTAAAAGGACTTCTTTAACAAGAGGAAAAAAAACAAAGATAAAAAATATGAATAATAAAATGGCAATAACTACATACCTATCAATGATTATTTTCAATGTAAATGGATTAAATGCTCCAATCAAAAGACAAAGGGTGGATGAATGGATAAGAAAACAAAACTCTTAGATATATTAACTATAAGAGACTCACTTCATATTGAAAGACACACAAAGACTGAAAGTAAAGTGATGAAAGAAGATTATTTCATGAAAATGGAAAGGAAAATAAAAGCTGGGTTAGGAGTACTTATTCCAGACAAAACAGACTTTAAAATAAAGGTTGTAACAAGAGAGAAAGAAGGACCCAGTAATTTCACTTATAACAGTTATCTGAAAAAGCCCAACACATTAATTTGAAAAGATATATAGTCCTTATGTTCGTTACAGCATTATTTACAAAAGCAAAGATAGGGAAGCAACCTAAGCGTCTATCAACAGACAAATGGTAAAAAAGATGTCAGTCAGACACATACACACACACACACACACACACACACACACACACACAGAATATTACTCAACTCTAAAAAAAGTGAAATCTTGCCATTTGAAACAACATGGACGAATCTACAGAGTACTATGCTATGGACGAATCTACAGAGTACTATGCTAAGTGAAATAAGTCAGACAAAGACACTTATATGTGGAATCTAAAAAACAAGATGAACAAACAAATAGAAACAAATTCATAGACACAGAGTACATTTTGATGTTTTCCAGATGGGAGGGGAGTTGAGGACGAAGAGTAAAAAGTGGGAAGATTTTCAGATGTATAAATTACCAGTTATAAAAATAGTCATGGGCATATAAAGTATAGCATAGTGAATATAAACAAAAATATCAAAATAATTGTTTGTGTCAGATGGTTACTAGATTTATGGGGCAATCACTTTGTAAGTTATATAAATGTCTAATCACTGTAGTGTACACCTGAAACTAATATAATATTGTAGGTAAACTGTAATTGAAAAATAAAAAATCATATGTAAGTCATGGGATACTGCCTTACAGACTGTTCTGACAGAAGATTTGACATTAAGTACAAAAGGGAAGATGAAACTTGTGTAAAAAAAAAAAGAGTGTGAAAAGTTAATCTCCCGGAGGAGGATTACAGCAGTTTTACCCCTTGCCTCTATATGTCAAACGGCACTTTTCCAATTGTCAACAATGAATATATAGCGATATTATAATGCAGGGTGAAGAATGGGAGCTCCACTGTTCATATCAAGAGAAAAACAATTATTATGATACTTACCACCACCTTCTCTAGAAACTAAACTGAAAATGCATTTCACATTAATTGTTCTAAACAACGCTATTATAACAAGTTTCAATGATTTATATGACAATTAGAACGAAAGAAGCTAGGGGTCAAGTTCAACCTTTCATTTTATAATTGAAGTTCAAAAGGTAAGCTGTGAAGAATTAGGAAAAGAATTGCTGGACTCCTGGTACTGGATTTCTTATTTTCTGTAGAAAGAGATTTTAAGCCATTGGATTTTTCCCTCTTCCTTCTCTCCTTCCCTCCCTCCCTCCACCCCTTCATTCCTTTTACATCTTTCCAGTCTAAATCAGTTCCCAGTTTAGGATGATGAAAAGCTCTAGAGATGGATGGTGGTGATGTTGCACAACATTGTGAATGGACTTAATGGCACTAAATAACGAACACTTAAAAGTGATTAAGATGGTAAAATTTATGTTATGTATATTTTACCCATGATAAAAAAAAAAAGGACATTATGAATAAAGCTTCTGTGGATCTAACTTGGCTTCCAGTCACCATTTATGTATCATTTATATATTGTTCACATAGGAAGTAAACTTCAAATTCCATATTATGAGATTAAAATAAATAACTTAAAGGCTAACCAATTTTCAGTAGAATACTTACATGACTTTTTAAAAATGTTTGAAAACCCAGAAGTTCTAACTCCTGATTCTGGACTAAGCATAAGAAACAGACGTTTTTAAAAGAATTGCTGCTGCTGGATCAACTGGATATATATATGGAAAATGAAATGATTCCTCATCCCTACCTTACATCACACTTAAAATTAATTCCAGATTGTTTGCTGAAAGAATTGAGAGAAGTACAAAAAAATTTAGGTTTCTAAAAGATAATAATAATAAGAGTATCATCTATGACTTTGGTGTAGGCAAAGATTTCTTGAAAAGGAAAGTATAGTTGTTGAAGCCAGGCTGGGTGAGGAGAGCATTTGTATGCAGGGAGTGAAGGGGTGACAGCATTCTGACATAAGGTGTTGGAGCCCGAGCAGGATAAGGGTATCCATGTGGGTAGAGCAGTGGCAGCAGACTGATGTGTTTTATTGGAAACCAAGTATGACTAAGAGAGTATCTATGCGGTGACAGCAGTAGTCTGGCATAAAGGTTAGAGGCCTCAGGCAGTTGAATAAAAGGGGATCCAATGGAGCTTGAGCAAAGTGAGGAGGGTGTCCACTAGTAGTGATGGGAGATTGCTTACACACAGGGAATTTGATCAAATAAACAAACAATAAAGGATAATGGGAGCAAGATTCCTCACGGCAGAGAAGCGAGTTACAAATACGGAAAAAGAAAAATAAGCACGAAACATGGTTTTAGACTAAAATCAGAGGCTGATGTGAATGCATGGTTTTCTAGACAAACAAAGACAGACACAGATATAGATGTAAATGTGTGTATGTATTTATATGTACATATGAGTATATTCCCTAGCTCTGCCAACAGAGAAGACCTGGAAGAAGTAACATCCTCAAAGCATAAACATACCTAGTATTCATAACGTGGTTTGTAAATATTCATTCTCCAATAAAAAACAAAACAAGAGCTTTTGGAGAAATGGCTGATTCCAGAGTTTAGCAAGTACAAATGATCCTAGAACATCCTGCTATGACAGAAAATAAGGAAGTGCTCAAAGAATAATGAGGGTATGACAAAGGACATAGAAGTCAGCTTTAAGTGCTCTCATCAGTCAGGTTGAGAACAATGTGAAACTCAAAATAAATAATGATTAACAATGACATAAAACCCACTGACTAAAACAGGTTTCTGATAATTTACAACAAATAAACAGAGAAAAGATAAAGAATTTCCTTATAGTAGAATGCCAACTAAAAAAATGTAGAGTAAATGATGAAATTACAAAATCATCATTTGGCAACCACCATAGTAATAATTCATTCAAGACACATCAGTGGATGTTAAAACCCCCACTGCTGCTGAATGAACCTTCCATTTCATTCTAGTGGATAAAAGGTTGAATGGGGGACACAGACACACATGCATACACCTCTCCTAAAAACATTTATTAATCAAAGTGAAGAAATCTAGCCGATACTATTCTTAATCAAAGTTATCATCACCAGAGATGGAACAAATCAAACTCATATTCCACCTGATATGATGTAACAGTAATATATCATTTCTGTGATATTCCTGTCAAAGATGCATAACTTGAATCTAATCTTAAACATCAGACAAAACCAAACTGAGGGATATACTACAAAATAACTATAGTTATCAGAAGCATCAACATCAAGAAAGTTTAAAGTTTATCATTTTTTATAACTTCAGTTTTATTTTATTTTTTAAACAGCTTTATTGAGGTATAATTGATATATAAAAAATGGCACATACTTAATCTATACAATTTGATGAGTTCAGACATATACATATACTCATGAAAGCCTTCTCACAATTAAGGTAATAAACATATCAATCACCTCTAAAAGTTTCCTTGTGCCTCTTTCATAAGGTCAGTATTACCTGATAACACACACTTTAACACAAAAATAAGGCAAAGCTACATGCTTATGTCAAATTTCACTGCTAAGCACAAAAATTTCCTCTACTGGGCAGTTGCTCTCCAAATCTCTTTGATAAACTTTAAGTCCTTTAATATTAAATATTAATATATTTAATATACTAATATTAACTGTAACCTTGACTCTGAGCCTCTTTTAAAATCTCCTTTAGATAAGGATCTGAATATAATTTTTTAAAAATCCTAAAACTTACACAATCTTAATCCACTTCACTCTCCATATGGCAAGTATTTTGAAAAAGAACATATGCCCCTACCTTTTCCTTAAGAAAGGCATACTGTTGAGAAAAGTCTTTAAAAACAATTGACATAGCAACACAGAATTTTCTACCACAGCTGATAACCAATTCAGGTAACAAAGAATTATAGAACATAATAATTGTCATTTGAAACAAAAATACAGCCTTAAACAAATAATCAAATGAAAGTTAAATGATGAAGAATAGCACAGATGTCTGATATAGAGTAAAATGAAGAAATAAGAAGATATTTTTAGTGAAGGACTGAGAGTATGATAAAATTCTGAGGAGCTGTATAAGAAGATTCTAAATTGGAAAATGTCAAACTTAAGATTCTAACAAATAATGAGGCTGCAATATACAGTAACTATTATATTTGGGTTATTACATAAAAGGAGGAATTCACATAAGTATTTTAAACTTGAAAAATCTTATAATCTTATATACATATCTCATTAGACTAGTGACTATTATGCTATCATCCTTTTCGTGCTCCCTTTGTGCCACTCGTAAGAGAGCCAGAGTTTTTGTTTTTTTCTTTTTTTTTTTAAATCTTGACCATGTGACTAACAACAGTCTCAGTTGCTTCTATCCATAGCAACACCATGGAATCATGAGCCTTTGAAGATGCCTTCAGAGACTTGTTTCCATGACAACAGAGGCTATAATATTAAGACCATCTCAAAGAACACTGCAGAAAACTGTAAATTCCTGTAAAATACATGCACTGTACATATTTTAAAAGTACTTTTTTATACCAGTATTCAAATTGACAACTTTTTGAAAAATGTTTAAAATGATTCATTTTTAGATTCTTATTTTCTCCATAGCCTTACATTTTACATTTAATGTGAGATCTTAAAATTATAAAATCTGCTTTTAAAACATAAGATTTTCATAAACCTGGTCTGAAGCCTCATTAGGTATAGACATGTGCATAATGTGTAGTGCACATCTACATTTATGACTATGTACCACCCTCTTTCACTTCCATTCAACAATAAATGAAAAAATGTACATTGAGTGTGCCTACCTTTATTAAATCTCTTTTCTGCTTAAAATAGCTAAAGTGGTTTTTTTATATATGCATATGAATCCTAACTAATACAGGAAAAGACAGAAGGGACAATTAAGAGCCTGTGATAATCCAGCAGAAAGGTGACCAGTGGCTTAAATTAAATGGTGGTGATGATGAAAATGAACATGAGCAGTCAAATCAAGGTTTTGAATATATAATATGTGTATCTGGTGATTGATAGGAGGTCGGGAGTGAGAAGGACTATTAAGAATAACACCCACAATGGCAACTAAAATCATCTTTCAATATTGTAGTCAGACCAAACATAAAAGCTTTGCAAAGCTATCTAAATAACATTAAAAATTTTTTCTCACTAAATTATTTATTGAAATGACTTTCAAAAAAGCATAAAATGAAACTCGGAAAAAGATAACTGAAACCATACTACCAGGTAATTAATAATTGTTTATATATCTTACATTAGCATGTTATATGAATAGGGTAAACTGAGCTTAGGATATACACAAAAATTCAATAAGGTCTAAGTAAATTTATATAATATTTATGAAAAATGAAATACGTAAGTTAGGAAACTCTTTCTCGCCAAAAGATAACAAGGAAAAGTAATTAAGGACCTTACTTTGTTTTTGTATGGCACAGTTAATATTCTTAAATTCAAATTCCTTTATTAAAGATGCTTTAATGAGACATGTTTCTCTAATCAGATGTCAAAGAAGCTATTTAAGAGGGAGGAAGAAATCACAAAAAAAACTGTGAGCTTTCTGGATGTTTATAAAAAAATAAAATACAGCACAGCAGATATATCAAAACTCTGCTTAGAAATCACTGTACTCAACAGGGGTCCTGTACCGTTAGAATAAATGTGTTTTTCATTGCTTAAATCTGTTTCTTATTTGCCTCAAATGCCCTTTTGCCACAGTTACTGCAAACACATACCTTCAATATAAAGTGATGCAATGGGAAAAAACCCAAAAACATATTATTTGAACCAGCTGCAATATGACATCCATGTCATAATGATCTCAGAAGCAAATATTAATTAGATATACTTTAAAACAAAGCACTAAGGGTGTTAAAATACAAATTTTTTATTTTAAAATAACAAAGACAGGACAGAAAAATAGATCCAGTGATTAATAATCCTATTATAGAAACATAATCATAATCATCTAGTTCATGATTCTATTTCTTCTTGCAAGATTCATATTTAGTTGAGGTTTATCATCCCTTTATTATAAAAAGATGGTGTTCTATCAGCATTCAGCTGGCTGTTTTAACTCGTAGAAGGATGAGCCAACAGCTAGTAAAAATTTAAAGAGACTTAAAAGTTGGATTTAAAGATATAATTACCTAATTAATAGAGGTATGAAACTAATAACTGCAATATGCTTTTTAAAAACTTGATATGATCAGAATGTGGCTAGAGAAACATAAATAGCCATGGACTTCATGATTATTAACCAAAAACAGGCCCTTAATACTTCCTAGTAATCATACATTCACCCTGTTCATCTACAAGTCCCTAATGATTCAGGACTGTTACCTTTTTGAAGTGATCTTCTATTCTTCTTCCACTTAGTATTTAAGCCATATTGATCTCCCTGCTGTTCTTCAGATATCATAAACATGCTCTGGCCTCAGACTTTTAATTACTATTCCTCCACCTAGAGGGCTTCAGACACCCAAATGGCTTAATTCTGTAACTTCTTTTCTTGTCTTTATTCAAGTATCATCTTCCAGTTGAAGCCTCTCTTGATTATCCTATTAACCGCCCTCCCCATCACATACTCACAATTATACACATTTGCTATTATTGTGTTCTCTTTTTACTTTTTCTCCAGCATGCTACATATTTTAATTAATTTTCTTCATCTGTCTTCTTACCCTCTATAAGAATAGGGATTCTTGTTCTACTCACTCCTACATAGGAGTACCTACTAGGATAGTACCTAGCACATAGGAAATATTTAGTACATATTTATTGAATGAATGAAAGAAACCCAGTGACTGCCCAAGGAGACTGATTTCATTAGCAATCTAAAATGATCAAATGACTCTGGGAATAGACTGTGTACCTCCAACCCTCCCCCGACTCTCTCTTAATGCTACACAAGGGCTGTCTGAAAAGTATCCAGCCACGTAATATAAAAAATAGAGGCAATTATGGCTGATTTTTTTCTGGACTTCTCTCATATACATAGCCGATATTGCTAAAAGATTCTTTCTGTGTGTTTGGGCAGCCACTACCAGTCAGAACGTGTTCAAGCTATTCTACCATTTGACAAATCACAAAAGTTCAACTTGACATCATAGAAGTTCCAAACTACAAAAAAAAAAAAAAAAGCCAAAAAATTGCCCATTTCTTCTTGTTCTCTCCCTAGCAATAGCTAACTGCCTAGTAATGCCCTATTTGAAAATAAACATGCATTGATTGCTCAAGTACATGTCCTCAAAAGGTTTTCATCTTTCTTTTTTTAAACTATATAAGGAAGTAACTCTCACTGAGAGCTCATATTTAAAACCTATGGTGCCCTTCCTCCAAATTTCTGGGTTCTACTAACATCTACTAAGTCCCTACCCAGGTGGTAGCTGCTTCCTATGGTTACTATCTCTGTTTCACCTTGGTATTCCCATTTATTCTTTTTAGTTTTCCAATTCCTTTTTAAACAATCAACCATTCTCTTTTGTTAAAATAACTGCTGTGATTTCTGTGTTCCTGGTGGACTCATTAAGGTTACCAATCTTCTGGCTAAAACATAATGCTTTATCATTTTGTAATTAGGTTTCCTCTTCATATCACTGGATTTATCACTTAAAAGGTCAGAATGTTTTGTAGAACCAATGACAATGATGGTAGTTGTGGGAGTGGTGATGAAGTTGATAACAGTGATGATGATAAGTACCTTTCTGATGGCAGGTGTCACAATAAGGGTTTTGCATGTATTGTCTCATTTGATTCTCACTAAATATTGATGAACATTTTCATCCTTATTTTCTATAGGTGGAGGGAAACATTTTTTATCCCTATTTTCTCCAGGTGGAGTAAAGAGAGACAGAATTTAGTCAATTTACCCAGGGCAGCAGAAAAACTGAATGGTAGGATAAAGATTTAAACCTAGGCTTCATCTTCTAAAGATAGTATGCTCAACCAGCATACTATGCTCTCTCTTTAAAAAGGTTCAAAAGGAGTTTCATTTTGTGTTTATTGCTACTAGTATATTTTATTGCAATGACAATTTATAGTGTCACAGAATGAAAATAGAATAATTCATTAATCCTTAGGTCAAGGATTAGCAAACATTTCTGAAAAGGGCCAAGTAATAAATATTTTAGACTTTATGGGTCAGGCAGTTGCATAGCAACTACCCAAGCGTGTTGTAGTAGCTTGAAAGTAGCCACAAGCAATGCCCAAACAGGCATGACTGTGTTCCAATAAAACTTTATTTATAAACATTGGTGGCAGGCTGAAATTGGTTTATAGGTTATAGTGTGTCGACTTCTGCTTTCAGTCATTTAAATAAAGAAAAAAGGGCTAATTAGGTCAATGGAGAAAACAGAAAATGACTTTAAGACACCTAGGACAGTTTTCAGTAATTACAGTTGGTTTAATTATGTTACAATGTTTAATCTATGATAATAAACAACTCCTACCCAAAATATATGGAAGTGAGAATTAAAAAAAAAAAAAAAAAGAAATACATGTTATTTAAAATATTTTTACAAAAAAGGCCTGTACAATAGAGCTGTATAACTGAAAGAACTTAAGGCTCTATACTATATGTCAGGGATGTCCAGCCTTTTGGCTTCCCTGGGCCACATTGGAAGAATGGTCTTGGGCCACACATAAAATACATTAAGGCCACACATAAAATACACTAAAACTAAGGATAGCTGACGAGCTAATAAAAGGTCTATGCATAATTTTCATGATGTTTTAAGAAATTTTACTAATTTGTGTTGGGCCACATTCAAAGCCGTCCTTGGCTGCATGCAGCCCACTGGCAGCAGGTTGGACAAGCTGGCTGTATGCAGCCTTTCAGTGTGAAAAAAGTGATTGAAAATGATGAGTTTTTATTCTGTCTCCTCCCCTCCAAATCCTATTATGATTTAGTATAGCTGAAACAATTAATTTCTAAGATTAGTATGCTTCTTGATTGTTTCTCCTCTAAATTTCTATACTTTCAAACTGATTTCTTTTTCAAATTTACACTTTGATAAATTAGATGGTTCTAGGAAGATTAGTGAGAACTAAATACAGAAAAATGAGGCTGGGGTCTTTTTTAATTTAAATCTCAGATTATAATCCCATTAGTTTTCTCAGAGCCAACAAAAAACTTTTAGGCAATCAATGGTCCCATTCTGTGGTAACAACCTCACACTCCAGAGCTGGCTGGGGCAACAGCCACAGTTTAGATTTCACAAATACTGTAAATACTGTCAGAAAGGGATCAAATTGGGGTATGTTCAAGGACACAGAATAAATAGGCAGGGTTGCTGTTAAGGGGTGAAGGAGAAAAATCTTTTAAATAAACTTATCTAGGAGCAGAAGAAGTTATACTTAGGCTTCTCCTAAAATTCCACTGCTCCCAGGTATCATAGCCAGTTGATTTACTGTTATATAAAACAGGCCCACTCTTTGTTGACTGATTTAAGTGTTCTTGTAAACTTATCACATCAGTTGGTTTATTTAAATTTTGTTAAGTAAGGTGGTAATTGTAGGCTGTTGCTCCCTACATGGTCTGAACAACTATTTTTACCTTTATCAAAGTTCTAAATGTTGATATAAAAATGGAGGCTAAAAATGTTACTTAAACAAATGTGCCAGGGAGTAAAAAAAAATAACACAGTAAAAGGTCTTCAGAGAAAATGATACTAAGTCAAATTTTAACAATAAGAATTTAAGTTCTTCATTTGTGTAAGAATATATATACTTCAATTTTTTCAGAGTACTTTGAATTACTTTTGAAATACGAGGGCTGTTTGGAAAGTATCCAGTCATATAATATGAAAAATAGAGGCATTTATGGCTAGATTTTTTTTTTTCAAACAGCTCTTGTGTATGTGATTTTATAAAATCCTGTAAGATGTAAATTTGCTAATTTTTAAGTCATAGTTCTATATAAAAATGGCCTGGAAAATTTACAGTGGCCAAACCATACTTAGAAGCTCCAAACTTCCTTGCAGCCATCATCAGATTAAATGAACATAAACACATATATCATTTTTGTTTATTCATTCAACAAATATTTATCAAGTGCATTCACCTTGCTAGGCTCTGGGGATACGAGAAGAAAATACATCTTGTACTACCAGTTCTTGTGAAGTTTATGGTTTAGCAGCTGATATTAAACAAATCATTACCCAATTGTTTACTAAAATACAGTTGTGATAAGAGTTATGAATTAACAATTCTCATGAAAGCAAACACTGCTTGAAAATAAAGGGCAAAAATGTTGTATAAAAAGGGCAAAAATGTTGGATCTATTCTGGTCCAATATACATGTAGGCCATTTTTCAGCACTTTTACTAACACTTTATTTTAAAGGTTTACTTTAAAACTTGTTTGAATATATAAATTACAGCTTGTGAAATTTCTTTCTTTTTACTTATTTGTCCTTGACGAAAGGACCATCTAACAATCATAACACTGTATCAAACCTACAAAGATCAATGCAACATACTTCCCATTTATAGAGTATATAAATTTCACTTAGTTCTTCAAACTATAGTCAATCTAATCTACATTAAGATATCAATTTGTTTTTTAAATACTTTTTTAGAGCAGTTTCAGGTTTACAGCAAAACTGAGCAGACATCAGAGTTCCCATATAACCTCTGTCCACAAACATGCACAGCCTCCCCATTATCAATATCTGCCATCAGAATTGTACATTTGTACAATAGACCTGCATTGGTACATCATTAATACCTAAAGTTTACAGTTTATATTAGAGTGCACTCTTGGTGTTGTACAGTCTATAGGCTTTAACAAATTTATAATAGCATGTTACTACCATTATAGTACTATACAGAATAGTTTTGCTGCCCTAAAAATCCTGTGCTCTACCTATTTATCCTTCCCACTTTCTAACCCTTTGAAATTGCTGATCTTTTACTGTCTCCATAGTTTTGCCTTTTCTAAAATGTCAGATAGTTGGAAGTACACAGCATGTAGCCCTTTCAGATTGGCAGCTTTCACTTAATAATATGCAGTTAAGGTTCACCAATGTCTTCTCATCTTTTTCCTTTTTTTTAGCACTGAATAACATTACATTGTCTGCATATACCACAGTTTATTTATCCATTCACCCACTGAAAGACAACTTGGTTGCTTCCAAGTTTTGTCAATTATAAATAAAGTTGCTGTAAACATCTGTGTGCAGGTTTTCGAGTGGATATAAGGTTTCAACTCATTTGGGTAAATTTCAAGGCATTCAAGTGCTGGATTGTATGGTCAACTTATTATTTTTAAAAAGCTTATCAACCATGATAAAGAATTACTTTTTATTTAATCTTCATCTTTATGCTTTTCTAAAATGTTCCACTGTTCAAAAGATTGGGTCTTAAATATCACTGAACATGTTTTTGATTATCCTATTTTGCCATATATAATGCATTCCCCATGTATAATATGTACCCACATTTTTGGCCCAAACATGCAGGGAAAAGAAATCTTTCATTTTAATTTTTTAATTGAAATTGTTTATTTATATTTAGGTACTTGTTTTTGTATTATAAAGCACTTTTAGCATGTATTTTTAAACATATGGTACAAGAAATTTTATGTAATACTTTTAACTCATAAGTATAATAATTAAAAACATTTATATAGATATGAAATTAGTCCTACCCATGTATAATGTGCATCCTTATTTTTCTCACAAATTTAGGCAAAAAAAGGTGTGCATTATACTTGACAAAGTACAGTTGGTACATATAGGTTCCTAGTAAAAAATTTCACACACAAAGAAATTCCACACTACTATGTATGGTGTCAGATGGGTACTAGTTTTATTGGGGTGATCACTTCTTAATTTACATAAATGTCTAATCACTATGTTGTACACCTGAAATTAATATAATACTGTATGTCAACTGTAATTGAAAAATAAAAATAATTATTCAAAAAAAGTCCACAATATTCTTCAGATGAAAAGGGTAACAATTTCCAAATCTGAGTTACGGTGTTAATCTTATAAAATGAGTGGCCTTATGACTGGAAAACTGAACTGTGCCAAGAGGCAGCATCTCACCACCAGTGTAACTAGTGTTTATCCTAACTTTGATTGCTTCGTCCGTCAATACCCAAAGATGATCTTCCAGTTTTTGCAAAACTTTCACTGTGTTTAGTGCAATACCATAAACCTTAAATAACACCATGAGACCCATACAAAATGTCACTGGTAATGCTGGAAGTGTTCCCAAGAAGCAGAGAAAAGTAATGATATTACAAGAAAAAGCTGAAATGCTTGATATGTATCATACATTGATATATGCAGCTGTGGTTGCCCACAATTTCAAGATAAATGAATTTGGTGTAAGGATCAGTGTAAAGAAAAAAAAATTCTGAAGTTGTCACTACAGTTATGCCAGCAGGTATGAAAACCTTGCACTTTCTGTGAAATACCTTTTAACTTATATTGAAAATGCAATTTTTATGTGGGTGCAGGATTCCTATAAGAAAGGTATACCTATAGACTCTAATGTGATTTGAGAAAAAGTGAAGTCATTAAATAACAACTTAAAGTAAAAGGATCTAAAGCTGGGAAATTAAATGCCAGCAGAGGATGGTTTGATAATTGTAGAAAGAGTTTTGGTTTTTAAAATGTCAAGATAAACAGGAGAAGCAGCTTCTGCTGACCAAGAGGCAACAGACGAGTTTTCAGATGCCATTAAGAAAATCACTGAAGAGGAAGGGTATCTCCTGAACAGGTCTTTTTTTTAAATGGAGACAAAGTGACCTATTCTTGGGGGGGAGGGGGGGCGGGGGGCGGCGGGGGGGGGGGGGGAAATGCCACAAAGGACACTTATTGGTAAGGAAGAAAAAGCAAACACTAGGATTTAAGGCAGGAAGGGATAGGCTAATTCTGTTTTGTACAAATGCAGTCAGGTTCATAATCAGGACTGTCCTTATCTATAAAGCTGCTAACCCCCGAGTTTTGAAGAGAAAAGATAAATACCAGCTGCCAGTCTTTTGATTTCACAAAAAAGACTGGACAATGAGAACCTTTTTCTGGATTATTTCCATTGATGCATTATCCCTGAAATGAGGAAGTACCTTGTCAGGAAGGGACTGCTTTTTAAAGTTCTTTTGATATTGGACAATGTCCTGGGCTACACAGAACCTCATGAATTCAACATTGAAGGTGTCAAAGTGGTCTACTTGCCCCCAAACATAATGTTTTTCTAATTCAGCCTCTTAAACAAGGAGTCATAAGGACCTTTAAGGCTCATTATACATAGTACTCCATGGGAAAAATTGTCAATGCTATGGAAGGATTACACCACTGAAGATGTCATTGCTACTATAGAAAAAGCCACGAAAGCCATCAAGCTCAAAACAACTTCTCCTGAAGAAAACTGTGTTCAGATGTTGTGCATGACTTAAAAGGATTTACAACACAGCCAATCAAGGAAATCAAGAAAGAGATTGCAGATGCAGTTAAAAATAAAAAAAGGTGGAGGTGAGTGTTTAAAGGGTTTCAAGATATGGATCTTAGCGAAATAGAGCTAACAGACACCACACAAAAGAAATTAACAGAAGACAACTTGATGTAGATGAGTGCTTCTGAACCACTACCAGAAGACATAGAAGAAGCAGTGCCTGCAAACAAACATTAGACAATCTGGCAGGATTTGATTACTCAAGACTGCTCCTGACTTTTTTTTTTTTTTTTTTTAAATAATATAGACCCTTCTATCATATGGGCACTGAAAACTAAAGCAAATGGTGGAAGGAGTGGTCTCATATAGAAACATTTTTAGAAATGAAGCAGCAAAAAAGTAACACAGAAATGACGATGTACTTCCATAGTTACACCAAGTGTGCCTGCCTCTCCTTCCATCTCCTCCATCTCTTCCGCCTGTGCCACCCGAGACAACAAGATCAACCCATTCTCTTCCTTCTCCTTAGCCTACTCAATGTGAAGACAATTAGCATGAAGACCTTTATGATTCACTTCCACTTAACCCATTTCCCGTTTACCCTGAGAATACTCCCCAGCAGAGCTTGAAGCTGCAGTGTTTATCCTAAGATAACTAGCAGATTACAGTCCTAACCTTACTCTTAAAGTTTCCATGAAATGTCTCACTTTTATTATTATTTTCTCAACCCTCTAGTATATCCATAGCCCTTGGAAACAAATGACATCATCCTATTATAGCATTCTGCTTTTAGTAGTGGTACTTCTATTTATAAAGTATAGTAAATCTCCATCGATGAAAATGTGAAAACCTAGAAAATGTAGCATTCCTACGCGTGAAAAAAAAAATAATACTGATGATCATACCCATTTCTGTTACATTAGGATTAGAGACAAGTTCTGTTTACAAATAACTTCAAGAACAGTTTCTATATTTTATTTTCACATTGAAAGTCAGTCAGATTTGCTTCAGTCTCAAAGAGCAGGTTTATGTAAAATTAAATGAATGTGGCAGCGAGCAAAACTTTTTTTTCTAAAAGGGGAAAGGAGTTAATGAATAGTAAATCATTATGCCATACAGTTAATAAACTATGTGTTGTGTATGTGTGTCTTTGTGTGAAAATCTACTAACTGTACAGTTAAAACTGAGATGACTTTAGTGTCGTTATCATCATCATCATCCCCTAAGTATTCATAGTGTAGAACATCGTGTGCAAAACTTGTATGAAAGTGGATAACCTATCCTTACACAGGTATAAGGTAAGTGATATTTAATATAAAATTAATGTGTTAGTTTTCTCATTGCAGTCAATTGTGTAAGAAATTATTATGGGATCAAGTAAAATGAAGACTAAGAACTGATTATTGGATTTGACAATCAATCTGTGCTCCAAAAGAGCGTTTTTTGGTTCGTTAATTTAATGAGAAGCATTTATAGCAGTATAGTGATGGGAATAATCCAGTATGGAGGGAAAGACAGATAATGCAATGAAAAGAAAGAGTTTCAGAAGTCCCTGAACAGTCAAAAGGACTAAGATCTATTATAATACAAAAGTGAAGGGTGAGCTTTAGGAACACAGATGATCATTTATTTTAACATGTTGGAACACAGAGTAAAACCATCAACTGAGAACATGGGCCAGACAACAACAGGTCTTTGAAGTTTCATGTGCAGCTTAGCTGGTATGCATGACGCAGTTTCAATTAACTAAGGTTGGATCTTACCAATAAAGTGACAGAGCGGCAAGAAGAGATGAGATTACAAAAGACAGTGTTTATAGTCATGGACCAAGGAATCTGAGCAATGCAAGAAGGAAGTGAGAGCACAAAAGAAATGACAGTCAGTCAAAAACTGGGGTGGAGGTCTTAGGGGGTATTTAAAAAAAATCATTGTAGGCGAGAAAGTGAGGTGAAAAGAAACGAAGTGCTAATCAGATGGTTTGAAATGCAACTGAGGATATTTTTACATAGGGTATAGTCAACGGTAAAGAGATCTTTAATATAACCATTTATACACGTCACTCAAAGTAAAAGAAAAATCAAGATCCCAGAGGTAAGGATATTAAAAAAATTAATAAGTATGATTTTGGATGGATCACACAAGAATACTGAAAAATCACTAAGAATGATTAAGGAATAGTGGGCAAAAAAAAGACAGTAAATCAGGTAGGTGTTCAAACCATCAATGAGTAGAAGTGATTGGGAAAAAAAAAGATTACTAACCTAGAAAAGGAGGGGAAGCAGAAAATAACCATCTGGCGACGTCTATATTTTTTAAAAGAGAGAGGGGTACAATCATCCATAATATCAATAAGTAAGAAAGACAACTCCATTTCTTGGTCCCACAGTGCATGGGGTGTGACAGACAAGAGTTTCATTTTTCACGAGGGTTGTATTCTCAGGGGAATATCGGGCTATGGTGATTATGGTTAAAAGGGATGTAGCATATAAAATTAGTCCTGATGGTATGCTTGGGGAGCTGGGTAAAGGTGGACAGTCAGTTAAATTTAGTTGCCTACTTGTGACTGGTTTAGTAATTTGCAAAAGGGGGTATTGGGAGGGGAGGCAAAGTCAGGGAATGGGTGGTTTCACCAAGAATTTGAGGTGCTGCTCCTTGGGGCCTCTCCCTTAAATCCTGCAATTGAACATGTTGAGACCTTTGGTTCTTAAAAAAGTATGGCTTGCACTTACTGTTCACTTATTCAGTCAACACTATTTACTGAATGCTTGAATGAGCTGCACTATCCTAGGTGCTGTAATTCCTAATTATCTATATTTGAATTTGTTCACAGAGTATCAAAATTAAGCAATATAAAAACAAAATAATAATATAATGTAACAATAACATAATAAAATAGCTGCCAGGTACTGTTCTAAGTATGCTACATATATTAATTTAATACAATTAATTCAATGACGTTGGTACTACTGTCTTCTTTTTTTGGTCAGTGCGTAACTAAAAATTAAATCTTTTATAATCCAGAATTCATCTGTTTATAATACAAGGGCTGTCCAGAAAGTATCCAGCCATGTAATATGAAAAAGAGAGGCATTTATGGCTGAATTTTTTCCAAATAGCCTTCGTAGTACTCTTTTTATACAAATTAGCCTACATATTTTCCAAATGAACCTCTGAACAGAGATTGTATTTTAATTTAGAACATGGTTTTTCTTCTAAAAAGATTACTGAACTCTTATAGCTAAAATTCACTTATTAAAATTGTATTGTTCTACTTCAAATATGACAAGTCATATGTCTATTCCATTCACTCCTAGGAATAAAACTTTGCTATTTTCAGCTTAATTTGGCATGTCAATTTGGGGGGATGAGAGAACCCTACGTGAATATTTATAATGATCTATGTTAAGAGATTTTCAAGTAGTCCAAAATACAGGAATAGCTGCTAAACACACATTCAAAGTAACTTACCACTTCACAACTGTTCAGAGTTTATGACTACTATTTTCATTAATAAACACTGATATCACCAAGTAAATAAAACTTTTTACCTGGGAACTAATCAGGTAGCAAAGTCTAGAAGTACTGTGCTGGACTTTTTAAAAAAAATACCCTGCTGAATAGAAAAATTGGTTCTAGATTGGAACAGAGTACGTTAAGTAGGACAGAGCACACTGGTATCAAGTGATCCCAAATACAAGAATAGAAGAAATGCTGAGGTGAGAAACTGAAGAGGGCTTGACAATGTGTATGTCACTTTTTCTATATTATAATAACTATTCAAAATTAAGAATATAAGTAGTGCAAAGCCCTAAGGAGAAAAACTTAAAGCAAAGTAAAATAATTCACAAGAAACTCTTAATTTAACATTAAAAAAAATACACACACACACACACACAAAAAAACCCCCACAACTTATGTGATACAGCTAAGTGACAAAAATTAAAGGTCATTTATAAGCCATATGGTTATTGTCATTTGGGTGGGAATTCGAAAGGGTGAGGAAATCAGGTGCACGGGAGATCTGTGTGGATTGAAAAATATGAAAAATAGAGGGGAAGAAAAGGGAAGTGGAGGAAAAGATGGGCTGCTGTGAAGAACTAAAGGTACTTATAAGGAAAGAAGAGTAGATCCAATAACTATAAGTACGTAAGAGATTTCAGATTAGGTGCTATATTTTGGAAGGCCACAAGCCAATAAGGTTCCAGGTGACTGAAATGGAAATTAGTCAATTCCATAAACATTTATTGAACACCAATCACATGCTGAGCCCTATCCTAGAAGCTGGGTGTCTTATAGAAGCTTATAACTACCTGGCTTCCTTATCATTTAAAAAAATTTAATGACTTCCTTCTTACTAACTTCCAGATATTACAGTAGAACTGAGCACATACCTTAGTTATGAACATAAACACCTCTAACACACAAGCAATTTAATGAATCTATAAAGAAAGTAAATTTTCTTTTTATTTATAGAGGATATGTGGAGGGATATTAAATCAGAGTAATGGCTTTCAAATTAATAAAACTTGATTTAATAACAACTCTCCAAACTGCTAAAAGTATCATACAGCATTATAAGAAATTAGATTCAAAGTTAATCTTGCTATTAAATCTTAGAAAAGAATATTTCTGACAACAGTGAAACAGGAGACCTGGCAATTACTGTTATTTACCATTCACAAAACAAAACACTATTAATATCATACCACTATATTTACAGGTGTATATTATGTGCTCAATTAAGAAATGTCATTAATTTACTTTGTTTTTAACTATATATAAATCCTTCTAGTGCTACCAAATAAAACTGCCAGCTATGAGTCAGTAGATAAAATAGAAAAATGTATGCTGGCATCAACTAAGATCCAAATATGTCTAATGTTTTTCCTCAGTCCAATTATACTTTATCCTGTAAAATGAATTCCAGAGCGTTACAACAAAAGATTTTGATATATAAAATATCCAACTCTTCTGTTAGAAAAGTATGTATAATAAAAAATGACCTATTGGTATTTCAGAGCAAGAGAAATAAAAGCTAAAACCTCTGACCTAATGTCTACACTTCTAGAGATGAAATACAAAGGTAATGAAAAATGTAAGTAATGCAAAGACATCTGAAGAAATAAAAACTAATTCACTTATCAGTATGCACTAATGATGTGAACCAAATGGGAAAAAAATAAAATTTTAAATGGCTTTGTAGAATCAATTGCAAATAGAATTTTTATTAAAATTCTCTCTCTATTGCAATGCAATAGCAATTTTTTTGTTTCAACTCCTATGTATTATAATGTAATTCTGTAGTTTCAATAGTTTTATGTGTGAACTATTTGTCTGCATTTTCATTTCTATGCTTTTAATAAGATGAGTTATATATCAAGGGTAGTATATGTGTGTGTATACAGTACATATTTATATAAAGTTTTTAACATACTTTTCTTTTTGACAAAATAGAAAATATTATTTAATATTAATCTGCAAATAATAAGAATGCCAAACTTTATAGTCTCTGTGTCCCTTTTTGGCATATGTAACTGTAGTTAAAATCAAGTCAGATAAATTATTGGGGCAGTATTCAATCTAAGAGTTAAATCAACGTTGTTCTGAATAAGTTTCATTGTAAGTAACCTCAGTGTCTCCATAAAAACAATTAATGACTCTCTAGTTCAGTAATTCCATTTCTCCCAAATATATAAGAAAAATAACACTTTCTTACTTAAAAAAACTAGCATTCTTTTAAAGTAAAAACTAATAAAAGATAATTCTAGTAACTGAAAATAAGAAAGCTATTGAGTTTATATTTATTGTACTGCTTCTAATTACTTTTACAAATGGCTTTAAAGGAATTTATTGTAAAAAGGCCCCAAGGTATATGTATCTATTTTGTTAATTTAAGTATTATTGATGTCAAAGGACAAATGCATTCTTATCTTGTTTTTAAATTAGACTGTTTGTTATCCATTCATTTTACTAAAGTTGAATGAGTATCTATTATAAATGTTTTAAAATATGACTATTACTCCTACCCTTCTTTAATACAAAGTAGTAGGTATTTCACCCAAACTATTCCTAATTTTATATTTTTTCTATTTTCAATACTCATTTCCTCAAAAAGAAGTGATTTTTTTTCAATTGGGAGACTTAGTGTTTGTACATCTCTAAACTGTCAATTGATTATTTGAAAAAAAGAGTCCTATAATTGTGTAATTACACAAATTTATGGCTTTCAAATTAACTTTAGGTAATACATATTTATAGAAATGAAAGGATTCACTAAAGTCCTTGGACAATAATTTAATATAATTTGAAGACATAAGTACACACAATAATAGTATTTCACAATTTCAATTTGATTTACTGTATTCAATTTAATCTAATTTCAAAACATTAGAAAATAAAAATATTTCAACTTATCTTCT
Organism: Lyroderma lyra; assembly: GCA_004026885.1. Lineage (NCBI taxonomy): Eukaryota > Metazoa > Chordata > Mammalia > Chiroptera > Megadermatidae > Lyroderma > Lyroderma lyra. The sequence continues at coordinate 144,571 of PVJL010001768.1, forward strand.
TTTACCTTATTATTATAACAATCTCCTGAAGGTTATCCTAATGACATACAAAAGCTAAACACACAGGTATTTTCTTTGGTCAGATATAGATACAGCATTTAACAGTATAAAAATAAAGAGAAATGCATTATTAATTTAATTTTAATTATCAATGGTTTTATATTTTTAGAGAAGTCATTCAACAGAACCCGAGACTGTTTTGTTTGGCATTACATAAGATCAAAAGGGAAAATGTTTTTGTTTCCCCTTTCATGCTGAAGACTTGCACAGATGGACTGAAAACATAAAATTCTGCACATCCAAGGTTTCATGCATAAGATTATTATTTTTTTAATAATAAGGAATCTGTACTAACATTTCTGCAAAGTAAACACAAACCAAAATATATTTAAAATAATTTCAACAAGTGGTATGTTACCTGGGTGGAGCTGGTAGCTACCGAGATGCAATCAATAAAGCTGTGTCTTCGAGTGAAAAATGCAACTATCTGCTGCCAGCGTGAAGGTTCTGGCTCAGTTTGCAGTTCATCTGATGAGCCCTTTTTTGCCCAGTGTTTCTGCTTTGGGCCTACTGAGCCATGGCTAGAGCTAGTATTGCCTCCTCGACTGGCGCGAGAGTACAGAAGTGTGTTGTTCCCGAAAATGTAATTCATCTCTGCAGCCCTGCAGGTGGTTGCCAAGCAGTCTTACTTCTCTACCAGCTGCCTTGTGGTGAATGATCAGTAAAAACTGCAGCTACAATTACAGCAGTATCACTTGTAAATCAGGGAAAATAAAAACCTTGAGAAATGATGCTCATTTTCTCTGCAATTTCTTCCCATGAAAGAGCTTGTATCTTCCCTCTGTACCTGTTAGCTGCATGGTGGCTGAGTTTACATTTGCAGACAAAAAAGACGGCATAAGGTGGATTTCTTTCTCATGATTATTTTTTCATCAGCGTCTGCAGGAACCAAAAGCTGTTCTTTTCTTAGCCGATATAACTTGATGGACTGAAATCCAGGAAGTGAGGTCGATTAGCAGGTAAAGAAGGATGTTATAAACAGTGGACTACCAAGACCCTTTGAGGCTGTCTGATTTAATGCACTGGGTGGAGAAACCCGGGATTACCCAGCTTCAAAAACAGTCTGTAGTAAAATCCAATGGCATCTTCACTGCTTAAATACATTATAAATATGAACTGAATTTAAAAATTCAAGAGGATTCTCTACCAACGATTTTAGTCATTTAAAATAATTTTACTAAAGGAGTCTTTGTCATCAATGTAAATTTCTATACCAGGAAGGAGTTTAAATTAATTAGCACTGGTTCTAAGTTTTTTAAAGGTACTATCTACATTAAACTCTGAGGATCTAAAGATAGAGGGAAATCCATTTGTAATGCAGCATGATTATTTTATGTAATATATTGGTTTTTAATGCTTTGATAATTGAGTCTAGAGGCAGAAACAGATTAATTAGCAAAGTAAATATTTGGCTTTTAGAACCTTTGTGATAAAAAGAGAACTGTTATCAGCATCCTCTCTCTCATATATTATAAACAATAAGATTATAAAATTGTGGATTTGCAAAAATACAAAAGAATTAAGGATAAATATTTTTATAACTAGTGGAACATGTTTCATTCAACACTATATAAATTATACTCTGGTTCACAAAATATTTTGATTGCTAATAGGCATTTTCTAAAATCTAATACCTATGTCTATTTCTCAACATTGTAGATCACCTCAAATCACTTGGAGTGCTGGTTAAGAATGTAGACTAGTACCTCCTCCCCATTACAAATTTTAGGGGTAAGGAGGACCTAGGAATTTTCATATTTAAAAAGTCCCCTAAGTGACTCTTAAGCACACTCAAGTTTGAGAACCACAGACTCCTAAGTCTGTCCTCAACACTATGCTACATTAGTATAGAATACAATATAATACATTGAATATATGGTGAAGTTAAACCAATATATGAATAAAAAACACTACTTGATAATTTGCTAGTGGTTGAGTAATTCAATTTTTAAGTTGATATAATCACATCAAAAAACCCAATCTCGGCCATTGATATTTTTGCAGATGTGGACTGACAAAATCTTGGTTACTATATGTTTACCAGCATCAACTAATTGCAGCCTACCGGAAAGCAGCATTGGCAAACTACACTCTTCAGGCCCATTGCAAATCCTGATGCATCAAGAAAAATTGGTAATCCTGTCTCTGTTATTCCATCCATAAAATATAGACACATGCCCAACAAGGGTTGGGAGTCATGCGGGACTCTTTGGAGTAAGATGCTTTGTGACAAAGATTATAATAGAAAGTTTGGTGCTTTTGCTCAAGGACTATGCAGACAGTAGTTGGCGGTTTTGTGGCCCTAGACTGGTCCTATCCATCAGGGCTAGGGGAACAGAAATAGAGCAAAACATGAAGAGTTGATGGAGAATTAAGAATCCTCTCTGAAGAAAGTAATGAAACCTCCTGGAAAAAAAAATTTAAAGTTTTACTATAGACCAGGTACTTATAATAAAGGACTCATTAGTGTGGTTTATACAAACATTATTGGTTTGATCCCAAAATAAGTGCCTTGATTTATGTCTGATGAAGACCCGGGAAAGGCTGATTCTGTCATATACTGGATTGGTATGGAACACAAACAATAACAAACACAGACAGAACAGTAAGACATTCACTACACAGACTTCTTATTCTAGAGAGCCAAAGAACATGATAACAATCTAAAGTTGATAGATTATTCCATCTCATATATCCCCCAAATAGAGAAGAAATACTTCTCAATGTACAGATTCCTTATTCAAATCCACTGACATCAAGAAAGCAATTTTGAGTTTTGAGAATGGCTTTTTAATGAAAATATCCCCTAACAAGAGAGAAAAATCTAGGATCATCACATTCATTGCCCAGTAGTCAATACATGCATACCAAATCATATATGAGGTCTAACAATTAATTTCAAGAACTCACCCTACATACTTCATTGGTAAATATCACTATGGTTCCCTTTGAAGTACTGCCCTTGGGAAGTTATGCACTGATGCCAGTACCTAGTCCACCCTTCAAAGTAATTTTGAAACTCTTTTTCTGGAATAGCCAGCAGAGCTGTCATTCTAAGGTTATGCCAAGGTTATATGACACCTTACTGAGGTATATGTACAGTTCTGCCAATGTAAGCACATGGTGGCAAGTTCAAGAACTTAATTGTCAGATTTTGGGTACCATGACAGCTCTGCTAGCCATTCCAGAAAAAAAGAGTTCCAGAATTGTTTTGAAGGGTGGACTAGGTGCTGGCATCGGTGCAGAGCTTCCCAAGGACTTCAAAGGTGACCTAGTGATATTCAGCAATGAGGTATGTGGCATTTTTTCTAGGATGAGTTTGTGAAATTAACTGTCCAACCTCCTATGTATATAAATCCCAACTGGTTTCATATGATTTGATTGGGAGGCAGAAGGCAACCAACTTCTCACTGATTTCTGCTTTGAAATAGCCCACTCATGTAGCAGAGCTAAAAGACAAACTCTATTCCATTCTAACAAAATTTATGTTCACTATAAAACCTGGAAAGTTTGCTTAATATAATGAAATAAAAATATAATACACAATGTCTAAATCACCAAAAAGAATTACCACTAACATTTTAATATGATATATAAAGAATTAACATTCTTATTTTCTATACAGTTTCTTTTTTACAGAATAATATTACATATAGCAGAACTCTAAACAGGAGAAAGCTTAAGTAAACTAAGTACATCCATTTAGTGGATTATCATGTAATCTAAAATGACTGAAAAATTTATGACTGTGGGAATGTTTATTTTATAACATAAAATGGAAGTGAAGACAGTTAAAACATTTATACAGTATAGGCCCTCAATTACTTGTACACCTTTCCAAACTCACAAATAAATCTGTAAGTCTTCAAGTATTGTAACAAAAGCAAGGATTAAATAATCTAAGAGAAAAAATTTAAAAAGCTGAATGATGAGAGCAAAAACAATATTGAATCACCAAAATACTAAAAAAGAAAACCAAAAAAACAAAAAACAAAACACCCTACAAAGCTAATGTACTGTAAATGCAACATAACAGGCATTTTCCTTGCCATTTTATCTTTATAATCTGGCCTATTAAATTTTAAAACATACAAATGCACTAAGATAAGACAAGATAAGATAAGATTGAACTGAGAAGATTCATTATTTATCTAGAAAATCTCTATCACGCAGCATATACAAATTCCTTCTGTCTGAGCACCATCTAGTGGTCGAAACACGTAAACTATATGATCACCACAGTACACCGGGGCCAATAAATTTCAACAATATTTTAATATGTTCCAGAGATATGAAAACAAAGTTGATTTCAAAAAGTGCCTATTATGTACTCTACATGGGAAAGATTCTTCTATTCCTGTATCATTCAGTTTAATACATATATTTGCTTATGTCCATTCCTCTGCTACCACTATTTCTCACATATTTGAAAAACTACTAACTGTTGCTGGTGATTTCAATTGATAATATTTCAATTGATAGTATTAATGTGTCCAAGCTAGGAAATAGTTACTTAAATAACTATCTGCCCACATACCTTGTTCTAGCTTCGATTTCAAGTTCCTCTTAACTGGGTTTACTTTGCACATATTACTATGAAAATATATTGCTCAATGATCATTCCAAAATCCCATACTAAGTAAGGCACCTCTTGCATTTCTTGTCACTTCATCTAGATTAAAATCTATTTTGAAAAAGGCTGGGCTTTGTTTGTTTGTTTGACTGTTCTGACCACTTTACCAATTCCCAGCTTGTTCCCAGTTTTGGGAATCATTACACTGTTCTTATTAGTATCACACTACTGTATATATAATTGTTATATACCACAAAAAATTACCCACTGTGTCCTTTACATCCACATTAGGATTTTTCACCATTGCATTGCCAATTTGTCTCTTAAAACTGTCTAACTGCCAAGAAAGTTTCCCCTTCAGAGTGATAAATCATAATTACCTTTAGGCTAAGGCTTGAATAAACTTTCAATCACTATCTTATTTCATTCATTATTCCAGTAATGAGAATCAGCACTAGCACCCAGAAAAACCTGTTAGATTATTTCACAGTCTATTTCATGATGGTAAATCCTTCTTAGGACTCAGGGGTAAAGATCCTTCAAACCTTGCTGTCATTTCCTAACAAGCACCCTAATTAGCTACAATATCATAAACTTTCCTGCATTTTTAGTTTTATCTGGTAATCATTCTATTGTACTTATTTTTCCCCAGTAACTGCCTTCTCTTCTGAATTAGCATTTTGTACACATCTTTCAACAACTTGTTCAAATATCAACTTTCTTTTTTCAGAATACTCCAAGAGTTTATTTTTTCATATTACATCACACGGTGTTATATCTCTGCATAAAACCACTAATCACTAAAAGTCTTAAGTCTAGCAAATTAATAAGTGTTTAATAAATGTTTGCTAAATATATTTATTTGATAAACCAAACTAATATTCTAGCAGTTGATTTTTAAAGCAAGTATCTATTAAATTCATTCATTATTTTTATTACTATTAGCCTTTAAGAATTGTGAAGAACAAGACAGGGCCTAATGGGTGGTTTCAGTCAAAATGGCAGAATAGGTAAATGCTGTACTCGGCTCCTCTCATGACCTCATCAAAATTACAACTAAACTACAAAACAACCAGCATTGAGAATCTCCTGAAGAAGCTGAACAGAAGTCCTGTAACTGAGGATATATAGAAGAGGCCACTGCAAGACTAGTAGGAGGGGTGGAGATGCAGAACAGGCTGGTCCAACACTCTTCTAGCACTTAAAAATTGGGAGGACTATCTTGGATGTGGAGGTCATGGCTGAGGAACAAGCTGTTCCAGCCCCATATCAGGTTCCCCAGCCCAGGGAATTAATACAAGAAGAGAATTCCCCATAACTTCTAGCTGTGGAAACCAGTGGAGATTGTGGCTGTGATGGAGGGCTGTGGAATACCAGGCATTCCTCTTAAAGAGCCAGCATGCAGGCTTACTCACTGGAGCTCCAGAGTCTCCATCAACCTGGCACTTTTTTCCCTGCCCTGGAGATTCCCTAAAACCCAGTTCCACCCAACTTGAGGGCCTACCCAAGCTGCTTCCAGTGGCTTTTCCATACAAATGGTCTGTCATGGCTTATGCTGTGGACTTTCCTAAAATGTTTCAAAGGTTTACAAATGCCAAAAAGCAGCATCTAGCATTGGCATGCCCTGCATCTCTTGCTAAGCAGTCCCAAATCTAAGACTAGTGGCAACTAACCTCAGTTCACAGCTTGGCTTCTCCTAGACACCTCCAAGCTCAATACAAGTTGGATCCATCGGTAGATGACTTTATAGTTCAATCCTATTGGCCCTGGACAGAAGAAAGGCAGCAGCTGACTTTGGCCTGCACAGAGCCCCTCCCAAGAGGCCTGAACCAACACACCCAGAGGCCAGCTTCAGACCACACCAGAGCACCACACAACTACCTCCACAAAAGATACACCTAAAGGCAAGATTTGGCAGGCACCAGAGCCCTGCTAAAGTGAATCCTGCTCCCTGGGTCAGTCCCTGCACAACAGCTCCTCTGTTGTAGTCACAGACAATCCTTACAACCAATGAGCCTGAGGGTCAATTCCTCCCACTGACATGCAAACAACAACCAAGGTTGAACTATAACAAGAAAGCACACCCACCCACACAAGGGACATACCTGGATACCAGGTGACCAGAGATACTGAGCCACTGAACCCCACAGGATACCTACTACATAAGGCCACTTTACTAAGACTAGAAGACGTAGCACCTTGACCTATACACAGAAACATACAGGGAAGCAGTCAAAATGGAAAGACAAACATTTCCCAAATAAAAGAAAGGAACAAAGCTTCAGAAAAAGAACTAAATAAAATGGAGACAAGCAACCTATTAGACACAGAATTCAAACACTGGTTATAGAGGCTCTTGATCTCAGTGAGAACTTCAACAAAGAGATAAAAAACATAAAAATGGAAATAGAAAAATAAAAAAGAAACAGAAGTGAAGAATACAATAACTGAAATTAAAACTACATTAGAGGAAATCAACAGATTAGATAAAGCAGAGATGTGAATCACTGATTTGGAAAATAGCAAAAACACTCAATCAGAACACCACCAAAAAAATGAATCCAGAAAATAAGGATAGTTTGAGAGTCCTCTGGGATAACATCAAGCGGAAACCCGATTACAGGGGTACCAGAAGGAGAGAGCAAGGAATTGAAAAGCTAACTGAAGAAATAATGATAGAAAACTTCCCTAACCTGGCAAAGGAATTAGACAGGAAATGCAGAGTCCCAAACAAGATGAACCCAAAGAGGCCAATACCAAGACACATCATCATTCAAGTGCTACAGGTTAAAGACAAAGAGAATCTTAAAAGCAGCAAGAAAAAGCAGCTAGTTACCTGCAAGGAACCCCCATAAGACTGTCAGCTGATTTCTTAACAGAAACTTTAAATATTTTGTGCCAATCCCTTCTGGCCAGGAAGTGATGAAAAGCAAGGATTTACAACCAGGATCACTTTACCCAGCAAAGCTATCATTAGAATCCAAGGACAGATAAAGAGCTTCCCAGACAAGAAAAAGCTAAAGGAGTTCATCACCACCAAACTAGTATTACAAGAAATATTAAAGAAACTTCCTTAAGAAGAAAGAAAAAAAAAGATAAAAAATGTGAATAATAAAATGGCAATAACTACATACCTATTAACGATTACTTTCAATGTAAATGGAATAAATGCTCCAACCCAAAGCAGCAGGGTGGCTAAGAACAAAACCCTTACATATCCAGCCTATAAGAGACTCACTTCAGATCGAAAGGCAAACAGACTGAAAGTAAAGAGACCAAGAAAGATATTTCGTGAAAATGGAAAGGAAAATAAAAGCTGGGGTAGCTAACACTTATTCTAGACAAAAGAGACTTTAAAACAAAGGCTATAACAAGAAGGACCCAGTAATTCCACTTGTGGATATTTATCTGAAGAAACCTAAAACACTAATTTGAAAAAAACATGTGCATCCATATGTTCATAACAGGATTGTTTACAATAGCCAAGATATGGAAGCAACCTAGGTGTCCTTCAATAGATGACTGGATAAAGAAGTATACATATATAGCCATTCCTCACTTAGCAAACTACCTCTTTAACAACCACTTGGACTTACATGACCAGTTTTCCAGCTTGGGGAATCTCCTTTCTCAGTCTTTGTCTTGTTCCCAGAGTTGGTTAGTGATCACTACATGAAGCATTTGCAATCATGCTAGACTACATATTTCATTTAGAAGTGTGGTGTTGCATGGTATCTATTGAAAAATATATACCCTATGGTGCGACAACACACCACAAGACATTTGCCTTTAAGCTCCTTGTTAATGACCTAGTTGTAGGAATGGAACTTGGGTCATTAAGTGAAGACTGCCTGTATACAACGGAATATTATTGAGTCATAAAAAAAGAATAAAATCTTGTCATTTGCAACTACATGGACAGACAGAGGGTATTATGCTATATAAGTCAGACAGAAAAAGAGAAATACGATATGATTTCACTTGTATGTGGAATTGAAAACACAAATAAGTAAAACAGAAACACAGAGAACATTTTAAGGATTGCAAGATGGGAGGGGGTTGGGGAGACAGGTGATAAAAGGTAATGGATTAAGAAGTACAAATCCGTAGTTATGAAATAGTCATGGGATGTAAAGTATAGCACGGGAATATAGTCAATATTGTAGTAACTGCATTGTGTCAGATGGGTACTAGACTTATACGGATGATCACTTTGTAAGTTATATAACTGTCTAATCACTATGCTGTACACCTGAAACTAACGTAATGTTGTATGTTCACTATAATTGAAAAATAAAAAATTATTAAAAACTAAAGTAGTGCCTAATTTACATTGTACTCAGCAGATCACTACTATTCAAAGGTAATTTTTCAAATTACAAAAATAATTCATATGGAGTTCTACCTATAGTATAATAGTCACTTGTTTGCTTCATTCCAAACCATAATACTATAAAAGTGGAAAAGCTCCCTATATTAGCTTTTTTCAAAAAAGAGGCTGCTAATCTGATAACTGACAGCATATTTTAAATATACTTCATTGTTGAGTTTCCTAAAACATTTATGCTAGGTTTTAAAAAACTTAAAAAAACGTTAATGCTTGCCTTCTTATATCAAAACAAACTTTTTAAATTTTTTGGTTTTCTATACAGTTAAAGGAATCCTAACCATTTTGGTACTACCCACCCACTCCTAATCTATCTCACTCCTCAAATAATTATTTTATGAGGCACCTGCCACAGTAACCTATGCATGAGAAAGGAGAAGCTGGAAAAAAAATTCTTCAAACAGGGCAGTTTTAGTAATTCTTAAAATTACAACTGGATCAGAATATATCTATCAAAAATATAAAAAACTTTTTAAAATTTCATATGCTTCTGACCCAGTTAATTTGAATTCTGGAAATCCATTCTAAGAAAAGAAACCAAACACCTTTTATGTCCAAAGATTATTCCCTGTAGCCTTCTTTACAAAACATAGCAAAAAGGAAATAACGAATAGCAAAGCCCAGAAGTATTCATCAAATTATGGTACAAATATACTATGTAATATTATGTCTGAAGTTTTTAAAATTTAACATGGGAAAATGTGTGTAGCAAGTTTATACCCCTGTAACAGAAAAAAGTTCAGATAAAAAAATAAGATGTAAATTAAAGTGTGATTTAGAAACGGAACAAAGAGAAGTTAGGTAGTTTCTTCTACTGGTAATGAAAATCCTTATCTACTCTGTTTTACATATACAAGTAAATCAGAGAGCCAGCAAATTAAAAGTAAGTGGAGGAGGGGCAAGCATTTTCGCTAACAGCAGCAGAAGCTGATTAATAACTGTTTTAGAGATTGATGCTGTTAATATCCAAGAAAAAAAAAATAACCTGAAAAAGAGCAAGAAAATGGCCTACAAGAAAGGGCAGGTTTTCAGCTGCTTCTCAATGAGAAGAGCTGAATTATTAACAAAGTACACTAAAATGCTTTGCTGCTAGTACTATACTTTCTTGATTGATCTTACCAAAATGTGTCAACAAAGGTTTGCATACAAATACTCAAAACTGCCACTTCACTAAGGCAATAGTAAAACACCAGCAACTGTAAGATGTACATCAATTTCAGAAAAGAAAATGTGAAAAAGTTATATTTTATAAGTGATGATAAGATATTTTAATCTCAATAATACAGTCCTTTAAACAAGCCTCTGTCAAATTTGTCTTTAAAAAGCTGTTGGGGTCATAATCCTTTATCATGTAATAATTAACTACATGCAAAAGAAAAGCAACAGTATGTACAGGATAAAAACAATTTTAAAGCAGTTATCAAAAGAATTGGGTAAAACTGACTTTATTCTCTGATGGTGAGGAATTACTGGACAATGAGTCAGATTAAGAAAGCAAGTAAGAATCTTGAAAAAGTAATGCTTTCTCTCTTGATAACTGAAAATATTTCAGTGTCATTGTAGAGTGAGGATCAAATAAAGAGATGATGTCAGAATTTACTTTAAAATACCGCGACAAATACAGTAAAGAAGTATGTGTGTGTGTGTATGTGTATGTATGTGTGTGTGTGTATGTGTGTTTGGTTTAGTTAAACTACATTCTAGTGCAGTGCTTCTCAATTGTGGCTGTACAATAGAAATGCATGAAAAACTTGTAAAAATCTCAAAGGCCAGATTATGTCCTAGCCCAATTAAATCAGAATATCTGATGTGGCACCCAGACATCAATTTTTAAACTTCCTTAAGTGATTCCAATGTCCAGCTAGAGTTGAAAACCATCTATGGGAAATCTTTTTTACTAGTTAGGAATTCACATTCCTAGATTGATCGACCAGCATTTAATTATTACAGAAAGGTCTTATTTGAAGATGGCTGCTATACATATTTTGTTAATCTTTGATCAACACCAAAGGTTTTTCCTGTTATCATAATGAATGAAATGGGCTTTCACTGGTGAAATCCATTGTATTCTGGTTACATGAATTGGATAAATTTATTTAGAAACACAATCTACCACTGCATTAACCCTATCAGACCTAAAGCCCTGAACCTAACTGTCCCCTATACCTGGGCTCCTGAGCATTAAAGAGAAAAACCAACATGATCTAGAAAAATGTTAGTTACATGCAAACAAGTGGTTAGAATAAGATGGAACTTGGAGACATCTTTTTCATGTACTAGGCAAAGTACTGAAAATTAGGTACAGCGGTACAGTGGCAGGTTCGGAAATGACCGAAAATCGATGCAGCGATCTGGTAGGGTTAAGGAAAGTGAACCAGCTCCTATGGGGATTGGTAGATGCCAGATAAACGTACCCAGCACTCTCAAGCAAACAGCAAAATGCTCAAGCAACCATTAGTACTGGTTGCTTGACAGTGTCAGTTGCTTGAGTTAGAATAAACTGTTCACTGTAATAATTAAACTTCATAGGAATTTTTAGGCTTAAAGATAGTATCACTGATCAGAATTAATTTATAAAATATATCATTAAAAATGTTTTTAGGATGCTAATAAATATTATAAAATTTCCTATAACTATGAAACTAGAAACAATCAAGAGGGAAAAATCCTACTTGAAAGAAGAGTTCTCTCTGAGCATGAGCTATGCTAGTAACAAAAGTAATATATGAGTATATTTCACAGCAATGAAATTATTATCTTACCTTTATTGGTGAAATATGAGAATGAGAAACAAATCCATGGACATTCTCAATTTCTGACAGGTTCTTCTCTGAGACATGAACCAATTCTGGACCTATCATCTCATTAGTGATCTGTGGGGAAATGTGCTCTTGAGGAGGTGTATCTTCATCCTGATACCGGTATTTCTATAAAGTAAAGAAAATTATGAAATATGAAGAAGCTCTGAAAAGCAAAGTGAGTTCTATGCAAATTATGGCTTTCATATCTAGCCAAATACTCAATAATATTTAACTACATGAAGTATATTTCATAGTTTAACACATAAAGTCTGAGAGAAATAGGCCTCCATTTTAAAGTTATGCAAGTATTTTAATAAAATTATTAAGTATTAAAAATAGTTCAGGGGGTTCCCTGGTGGTGTAGTGGCTAGGCTTTGGTGCTCTTCACTGCCGCGGGCTGAGTTCGGTTCCCAGCCAGTGAACTATCCACCCCCGCCAAAAAGAAAAAGAGTTTAGATTCTGTAAAGATGGTGAATAGGAAACTTCAAGAATCTGTCTCTCCCCCTACATAACAATTGCACAGGCAAAATCTGTCTGATGTAACTATTCTGGAACTCTGGAATCTGTTAAAGGCTTGCAACTTCCAGGGAAAACTTGGATGACAAATTGAGGTTAATCTTGGTTAATTTCACCACTTCTATTTAACCTAGTAATCAAAGTTATAGCTAGAACAATAAGGCAATAAAAAGAAATCAAAGGCACCCAAATTGGAAAGGAGGAAGTAAATTATCTCAGCAGATGATATGATCTTATATGTTGAAAATCCTAGACTAAGCAAAACCCTCCCCTAAAACAAAAATACCTATTACAACTGAATTCAGCAAAGTAGGATACAAAATCAGATGTATTTCTATACACAAACAATCTGCAAAGAACATTACAAAAATAATTCCACTCACAATAGCATCAAAATGAATAAAATAATTAGGAAAGAACTTGAACAAGGTGGAAAACTTGTACAATGAAAACTATAAAAGTACAAAAAGAAATTAAAGATGATGGAAATAAGTGGACACATCCCATGTTCATGGATTAGAAGACAATATTGTTAAGATGGCTATACAACTCAAAGCAGTTTACAGATTTAATACAACAGTTATCAAAATCTCAATGACTTTTTTTGGCAGAAACAGAAAAAAATCCATTCAAAAATTCACATGGAATCTCAAGGGATCTGAATAACCATAACAATCATGAAAAGAACAAAGCTAGAGAACTCACATCTCCTACAGAGCTGCAGTAATAAACCAGTTTGGTACTGGCATAAAGACTGACTATACAGACCAATGGAATAGAAAATAAAGTCCAAAATAAACCCTCACATACATGGTCAAATTATTTTTGACAAGAGTGCTAGGGCCATTCAATGGGGAAAAGACAATCTTTTCAAATGGTCTTGGGAAAACTGGATGTCCAGATGCAAAAGAATAAATCTGGACCCTTCCCTAACACCCTATACAAAAATTAACTCAAAATGGATCAAGGACCTACATGTTAGAACTAAAACAATAAAACTCTTAAAGCTTTATGACACTGCATTTGGCCATGATTTCTTGGATATAATACCAAAAACAGAGGTAACAACAAAAAAGACAAATTGTACTTCATAAAAAATTTAAAAATTTATATATCAAAAGTCACTATCCTCAGATTAAAAGGCAGCCCAAAGAATGGGAGACATTATTTGCAAATCATACATCTGATAAGAGATTAATATTCAGAATATAGAAAACTCCTAAAACAATGGCAACCAAAAAACAAATAACCCAATTTAAAAATGGGAAAAGGGCTTGAATAGACATTTCTCCAAAGATATACGAATGGCTAATGAGCACATGAACAGATGCTCAACACTCACCCATCATTAGGGAAACACAAATCAAAACTACAATGAGATACTGTCCACACCCTTTAGGATGGCTACCATTAAAAAACAAACAGACAGAAAACAAGTATTGGAGAGAACGTGGAGAAACCGAGACCTTTCTGCATTTGTTGGGGGGAATATAAAATGGCACAGCCACTGTGGAAAATAGTATGGCAGTTCCTCAAAAAAATTAAAATACAATTACCATATTATCCAGCAATTCTACTTCTGGGTATACATCTAAAAGAATTGGAAGCAAGGTCTTAAAGAGATATTTGTACACCTGTGTTTATAGTAGCATTATTCACAATAGTTAAAACATGGAAAAAACCCAAGTGCCTATCAACAGATGAAGGGATAAACAAAATGTGGTATATACATATAATGGAGTATTATTCAGCCTTAAGGAAGGAATTTTCACAATATGTTAGTTACAACACGGATGAACCTTGCAGATATGCTAAGTGAAATAAGCCAATCATAAAAAGACAAATGTTGGATGACTCTACTTCTATGAGGTGCATGAGTAGTCCAAATCGTAAAGACAGGAAGTATAACAATGGTTTACAGGGACTGGGGAAAAGTCAAAATTGTGAGTTATTGTGTAACAGGCATAGAGTTTCAGTTTTACAAGATGAAAATTTTATGTTCTCACCCAACCTCAAGTAAGCCGAAACAGGTTCCTAAGAAAGACATAAATGCATAGTGCTTACCCTCAAGCAGAAGATGGAAATATGCACAAGGCTTAAAAAAGGCCAGGGTCCTGCAGTGCTCACGGAGGAATTTAATGTCAGTTCGTCAATGATCTATGACATTAAGGCTCAGTCTCAGAAGATAAAGGAGTTTTATGTTAAGTCAGAGAATGACATGAGTGTGGAGAAACATCATACCCTTCATACTCCAAAAATGCAAGTGCTTTACCAGGCTCTGTGTGAGCAGTTTTCGCTGAAAAGGTCTGAAGGTGGTTGTATTTCTGGACCCATGTTGCAGGAAAAAGTGAGAGAATTCCATGAGAAACTGAACACTGAAGGTCAGTGGTCATTTTCAAGTGTCTGGCTACCCAATTCAAGGTTCACCATAGCATCCATAAGCTGGACTTGTCAGGTGAGCAGCAATCAGCTGATTTTGAGGCTGTAGCTTCATTTCGTGACGTGTTTAGTGAACTGGTTGCAGAATGGCTTGACCCCAGAGTTGATTTATAATGTAGGCGTGAGTGGATTAATGTGGAAGTGTCTGACGAATTCTACTTTGGCAAATGGTAATGAGAAGATAGCTCACGGGTTCAAGCTAAACAAAGAGTACAGAACTGTGCTCCTTTGTGCAAATGCATCAGGAAATCATAAAAGTAAACGTGTGTGGTCAGCAAATTTGCTAAATCAAAGTGCTTTGAAAGCATAAGCAACCTTCCTGTAGAGTATCACGCACAGAGTAACAGTTGGATGGACGCAGAAATTTTTACCAAGTGGTCTCATTATTTATTTGCCCTCAGTGTTAAAGAAAATTTATGAAAGAACTTATGAAAGGAATGGTGGAGTTCTGTTGCTCCTGGATAACTGTTGCGCCCTCTTGTGGAAGAGCTCATTAATGGCAACATTTTTGTATGTTATCTTCCAGCTAACATCATGTCACAAGTCTGATCCAACCAATGGATCAGGGCATGACACAGAATGCAAAATGTTTTACAGGTGTGACTTCATGTGAAAAATGACTAATTTTGATGGGACAACTGTGGACTTTCAGAAAAAATATAATCTCAAAGATGCTATATACACCTGTGGTCCCAACCTTTTTGGCACCAGGAACTGGTTTCATGGAAGACAAATGTTCCAGAGATTGGGGTGGGGGTGGGGGGCGAGTTTTGAGATGATTCAAGCACATTACGTTTATTGTATACTTTATTATTACACTGTAATATATAATGAAATAATTAGTCAAGTCACCATAATGCAGAAGAATCACTGGAAGCCCTGAGCTTGTTTTCCTGCAATCAGATGGTCTCATCTGAGGATGATGGTAGGCAATGACACCTGAAGTGTGTTGCTCATGTCCAGTCTACTCTGTAATTTCATTTTGGTTGCACTCACTGCAGAAAACCCTGCTTCACAAACAAAGGATGCTGGAAATGGAAGCAGACCTTTCAGTGCTTTTGTGGCAATCACAGGATATTCTGCCTTGGCTTTAATCTAGAACGTATAAAGATATGAAGTTGTCTCAAACATACAAGAGCTGTCCGGAAAGTATCCAGTCATGTAATATGAAAAAGAGGCATTTATGACTGGATTTTTTAAGGACAGTCTTCGTACTTTTAAGGCTACTGTCATTTGCGATCTCTTTTAGCACAAAGTTGATTCACCTGGCTTATTCACAAATCGGTAACAGATCCATTCCTTCCCAGTTCAGGGGTCTTTTGTGGTTGGGACATAAAGCTCAAACTCTTGAAAGTTGAGATAGGTGATCATGCACTACCTGGGAGAAAGAAGGCCCTGGCTCAGTCTCTTTCAAAATCTTTGCTAATGTATGAAAGGTTAAAAATCTCAAAGTTCACTTGTCGCCTCCATAATTCCAGTTTGGCTTTGAATGCAGCCACTTTATCTGCTGACTTCAACACAAGTTTTCACCTGAAGTGACAGACTGAGTTCGTTGAGCAGGCTGAATATGTCACACAAGTAAGCAAGTCTGAGACCATTCTTTGTTACTAAAATGTGCAGCCAGTGGTGCATGTCTCTCTAAAAGAAAGCTCTCATAACACAAAAACTCTGGCCAGTCATCTACCTTTAGAATGCCATGTCACTTCTGTGTATAAGAGAAGACGTGTGTGCTCTGTGTCCATCTCCTCACAGAGTTGTAAGAATAGATGTTGAACTAAGGGTGTGTACTTTAATGTGGTTGATAATTTTAATCACATTCTGCAAAACCTTGTTAAGTGCAGGTGACATTTTTCAGCTAGCCAGCATTTCTCAAAGGATAACATAATGTATAGACTCACATTCAGAAGCAACCTCTTTGACCCGAGTAGTGAAACCAGAAAGTCATCAAGTTATGGCAGCTGCTCCATCTGTGCATATATTGACACAAAATGACCAATTCAGTTTTCCTGATATGCAATTATTCAGACTTGAATATTAGATCTGACCATTAAGTTTGCAAACTCATCCTAGAAAAAGTGCTATCTACCTCATTGCTGAATATCACCACAGTCACCTCCAAAGTACTGCCCCTTGGAAGCTAGGCACCGACACCAGCTCCTAGTCTACCCTTCAAAGCAATTTTGTAACTTTTTCTAGAATGGCCATCAAAGTTGTCGTCATATCACACTTGATGTCCTTAATGTCATCAAAATGTCTTCCTTTCAACATTTCCTTTATTTTCAGTGTGATATTTATTTTCAGGTAAAGAAAAAGTCACTGGGGGCCAGATCAGGTGAGTAGGGAGGGTGTTCCAATACAGTTATTTGTGTACTGGCTACAAACCCCCTCACAGACAGTGCTGTATGAGCTGGTGCATTGTCATGATGCAACAGCCGTGAGTTGTTGGTAAAAACTTTAGGTTGTTTTTGTCTAACTTTTTCATGCAGCCTTTTCAGTATTTCCAAATAGTAAACTTGGTTGGTTTGTTTGTCCAACTGGTACAAATTCATAATGAACAATGCCTCTAATATGAAAAAAAGGTTAGCAACATCATTTTGATCCTTGATAAGGAATGACGGAACTTTTTTGGTCATAGAGAAGTGGCTGACTTCTATTACGCACTGTGATGCTTTGTTTCAGGGTTGGATTTAATTACACCCATGTTTCAGCACCAGTGATAACACACCAAAACACTGTCCTGCCTCTCCAAAAGTTCTTGGCAAACTTTGACTCTTCTTTGCTTTTTGTTCATCGGTGATCTCCTTCGGGACCATTTTTGCACACACTTTTCTCATGCCAAGATTTTTAGTTATAATTTTCCTGTTTCTCTACCGATGTTTACTTGGTTTGCTATGCTTCTCACAGTCAGCCGAAGATTTGATGCACAACTTCAGAGATTTTGCAATGTTTTTGTCAGTTCTGCTCGTTACTGGCCACCCTGACATCTCTTCATCAGTGAAGCTTTCTCTCCCCTCAGAAAAATGTTTAATCCATTTGTACACTGCTGTTTTCTTCATGGCATTACCCCATAAACTTGGACTAACATATCCCTGATTTCACTTCCACTCTTGCCAAGTTTAACAAGCAATTTAATGTTTGTTCGTTGCGCTAATTCAAGCTCTGATACTCTCAGGACAACACACAAAAAACACACAACAACAATAATGAATGCCACTCAGCAAGACACCGCTACATGTTGACAGGAACACAGTTGTGAGACACAGATATACTGAGGTTATGAAATGTTACCAAGATGTTTGTACAGTGCTGCCAATGTAAGCACACAGTGGCAACTTTGTGAACTTAATTTTCAGACCTCCAAGTTCTGCAGCTGTGGTGTTGGTTGGCAACAAAAATGCCCATAACATATCCTCATGCACATCCTCCTGAAAAATATGTCCCCCAATAACAACCATTGTTGCCTTGTTGTCAACATCAGTAGACTTGTCAACCTGCATCATGTACTACAGTGACTCATTACTGCTCTCCTACAATTGTGCCTCAATATCCTCTGCAATTTCATCAATTCATCTAGGTATGGTGATAGCCGAAAGAGGAACATGTGCCACCTTTTGAACTGAGCCTCTCCTAAAAGTTCACAACAAATGTCCTTAGCAGCAGGCAGAATCAAGTCTTCACCAACAGTAAAGGGCTTCTTAGCTTTGACAATAAAGTTAGCCACTAAGAATGATGCTGCTCTCAGTGCAGACACATTTGATGAAGTGGTGGCCTTCAATAATTGCTTCTATTCTTCATGTTTTTCTTTTGAAAAACTCCAAAGGCTTGTCTTTTAATGCAGGGTGCTTGGTCTCCACGTGGCAAAGCACTTTTGAAGGTTTCATGGCTTTGTTGGATAGCCAGTCACCACATAGTATACAAAGCATGCTTGGAGAATGTGAATCATCTGCTAACAATGAACAGAAATTTAAGGAGAACTCCTAGTATATTCTTTTAAATGCAGCTTTTTGTTCTCAGTCTTAACAGTCTTCTGCTGTCTCACCATTGGGTCATTCCCCTTTTCAAAGAAGCTCTCCAGTGATATTTGTTTTTACTCATTTTGGCCAGGGTTAACTTGTGGGCTAAAACTGTGACTGAGACAAATGTGCAGTGCAGGAAAAGAGGTGCAGATGGGAATGGTAAATAAAATAATGTGCAGGGCCATGTGTGAACTAAAATAATGATTGATTCTGACTTAAAGCCTATCATCAGATGCAGCTGTACAATTGAAGTACATTAACTCACTTGCTACTATAAAGCTACTATAAAGATGCAACTTAATTGTCACTTGTCACTCACTGATGGGTTTTTGGTATGAGTCTGCAAGTAACTGATTATGGTCTCTGTGCAGTCAAACCTGTCTGCTAATATTAATTTGTATTTGTAGCTGCTCCCCAGTGCTAGCTAGTATCACTCCCTCAGCTCCACCTCAAATCATTAGGTATTAGATTCTTATAAGGAACATGAAACCTAGATGCTTCACATGCGCTGTTTACAATAGGGTTTGGCTCCTATGAGAATCTAATGCCACTGCTGATCTGACAGGAGGCAGAGCTCAGGTGGTAATGTGAGTGATGGGGAGTGGCTGTAAATACCCATTAAGCTTCGTGCACTTGCCACTGCTCATCTCCTGCTGTGCAGTCCAGTTCCTAACAGGGATTAGGAACCCCTGATCTACACTGTCATTTGTGCTTGGGATTCTGTGAGAAGTGAAACATTATGGAAATGTTGGAGAAAGTTGGGGCTAGCTGTGATGTCGGTGAAATCCTTCTCCTCCATCAATTTTGAGGTGTTTTGTCAATAGTGCAGCTTTCAGTTGGAGAGTTTATGATGCCATCTGTGAGTTAGTTGACTCTACTAACAATGAACTGAATTTGTCTCGAGATGAACTCGATGGCTGGCTTGCTGGGGATGAAGATATTGTGGTAACTCATATACTTAATATAGAAGACATCAAAGAAGCTGCTGTGAATCATGAAAAAACATGAATGTTGCAAAGGAGAAAGAGAGTGATGTTGATGGGTGTGAGATGGAAAAAGTATCCTAGCAGAGAGCTACTGAGGTATTTGAAACCGTAATAGCTTTTGCAGAACAGTCACCCTTCTTCACTTGTCAACATGTTATGTAGCTGCACATCATGTAAAACCTGACTTTGCGTGAGAGACGTGTGGTCTCAAAGCAAGCTGATGCTCATTTTTTTTCTTCAAGAAAGCTGCACACAAGTTTGCCAGTATAGCGTCATCTACTGAAGTAGATCCAAAACCATCCACATCCACTTCTCCTGATCCTGTCTTAGCTGCATATTAAGACCCTGATGCTATCTATATCTACCCAGTAAACTCTCTACTCCTACTGTAACAGCTTTTAGTGTATTTGGTTTTTTCTGCTTCTTTAAGTTAAAAAAAATTATGTTAGCAAAGTTCATCAAGTTGAAAAGTTTACTGTCATTTAACTAAAATTGCACACTGCATTCACAAAACTTTTTATAATAAAACTGTTATAGTACATTTGTCTTTATTTGTCTTAACTTGCTTTTAATTACTGTAGTTCAATATTAACACCAAGGCAAAACAAAGTGTATGGTATGATATAGTATTAGGTATAGTATTAGTTAGGCCTATTTTTAATAATAACTCTCAAGCAACCAAAACTATATTTATCTGGCATCTACCCATCCCCATGGGTGCTGGTTAACTGAGAGTCAACTGTATATCCAGAATGTATTTTTAAAACCTCCTACAAATTAGTAAGGAAAAGAAAAACCCACAGAAAAGTAGGCAAAATAATGAATATTAATAACATTAGCCAGTGGTTCAAAAATGTGCAAAACCATACAACTTATTATTTAGGAATTATAAAGACAAGCAAGAAATTCCAAATACAGAATTTAGAATTATGATTACCGAATAGGGAAGAAATGGGGTGGGATCTGATGGGGACACACAGGGAACCTCCAAAGGACTAGGTAGTAATTGATTATTCTTAATATTATGCAGAGATTCTTTACATCTAACATATATTTCTTAACACATTAGTTTGTATTTACTGTATATTTAATAAAAATAAATTTTACATAGCATGCAAAATGACTAAGAAACTACACTTTTTAAACTTTTGGTATACCATCAGGATTTAATGAACCCAATTTTAGTTCATGTGTGCATGTTTTTAAGCAATTCTATTAACAAGGATTACTTCTCTGTAATTTTTATTTTTTCTTAAGATCCTTCATAAAACAAAAAGGAAGTTTACTTTTTTATATATATAGAATAAAATTCATTCTGTCTTGAATTAAGTCACACTGCTGCATCATCCTTTAGATTTCAAACTTGCAAGTCTTTTTTTTTTTTTTTTTTTTTTAAAGTGTTTGGGAATTTAGAATTTTTAACTTTCTGTTTGGGTGAAAAATTCCCCAAATCACCCCCAGGTCCAGTGATTTGCAAGGAGGATTTATGAGGACCAATTTTATAGTTGTACTCACAGCTATCATTTATTATGGTGAAATGATACAAATCAAAAATCAATATAAGGAAAATGTGCATGAGGCGAAATCTGGGCAAATGAGGAGCAAACTTCTAGAGTCCTCTCCTAGTAGAATTATATAAGATGTCTTTAATTTTGCCAGCTACAAGTTGTGATAACACATGTGAAATGTTCCAACCAGGAAAGATACTGAGACTCAGAACCCAGAGTATTCACTGGGGGCTGGTTACATGGGCTAGACGGCTGTCTACCAAGGACCAACATTCCAGACTCGCAGAAGTGTTTAGCATAAATGATATTATTTGCACAAATAGTTTATGCACACTGAACCACTTTTATCAATTAGTTCTGGGCATCCTCTTGAAATCGAAGTTCCCAGACACCAGCCAAGGATCAACCTTGCAAGCAGACCTTTTCAAGAACAGCAATTTAGGTTATGTGAACTCCTTTCTGCACACCACCAATAATGGGAAAGAAAATACCTGACAAAGACATTTTACAATAACTAGCTGATTAGAAGATGACTGAAAATAAAGAGTGTTGTACCGTAGATTAATGATGGTGAATTTCATTGCGTAAGAGAAATCTGAGGCTGTAAGTCTTCAGATAATATTCTAAATAAATTTTTTCAAACTCAGGAACAGATGAGTGAAAACTAAGAACAAAAAGGGAAATAATACACTCTCATTCAATTAGTCAAGGACTTTATCATTAAATATTTTTTGAAAGAACCTGTATTATTCTGGTATCCTAAAAGGAAGTGTGACAGTACCCTCTTATTTTTTACATTTAGGCACCATGATTCGTTTTGTGCAGTTCATAAGTAGACAACTGTTGGAGAGAGCTATGTAAACAAGGTGAATGAAAGGAAGGAAACAGATGATGCAAAAATACAATAAATTCACTAATATGATCATTTTAATTGGTGTTAATAAATCTAAAAATAAAATGCTTTGAGATTATGGATCAAAGGTAAATGGATGTCCTCTCTACTACAAAATCATGAGACATCAAACTTTATAAAAGTACTGTATTTTGATGTGAAATGAAAGACAAAAACCTATTTGATATCTGTAATCAGTATGTATCAAATGAATATATATCATATGTTCATGTACGTTAGCTAATTAGTGGTTAATTACATTAAAAAAACATTGCAAATTTTGGGTATAAATATCTAAAAACCCAAATATGTTATATATGCATAATGGAATACTACTCAACAATGAAAAGGAACAAACTACTGATATACGAGGTCTGACAATTAAATGTGCAAACTAACCACCATGAGCTTATGTTGGCAGCACTGTGCAAACAACTCGGTAAGGTTTCATAACCTTGGTAGATCTGTGTCTCACAGGTGTGTGGTGTTCATTACTGCTTTTGCTATTTTGTGTTTTGATGTGTTAGAGCTTGAATTAGAGCAAAGTCTTCTTGTTAAACTTGGCTAAGAGTGGAAGTGAAATCAGGGACATGGTAAGTCCAAGTTTATGGAGCTAATGCCATGGAGAAAATGGCAGTGTACAAATGGATTAAACGTTTTTTTCTGAGGGGAATGAAAGTGCCACTAATGAAGACAGGTCAGGGCTGTCAGTAATGAGTAGAACTGATATAAATAGTGCAGAAAGTCGTGAAATTGTGTATCAAAACTGTTGGCTGACTGTGAGAAGCATAGCAGACCAAGTAAACATTGCTAGAGAAACAGAAAAATTGTAATTGAAAATTTTGGCATGAGAAAGGTGTGCAAAAATGATCCTGAAGGAGCTCACTGATGAACGAAAGCAAAGGAGAGTTGAAGTTTGCCAAGACTTTATGGTGAGGCAAGACGATATTTTGGGCTGAGTTATCAGTGGTTATGAAACATGGTACAAATATGACCCTGAAACAAAGCATCAAAGTGCAAAATGGAAGTTAGCCAATTCTCCACAAACAGAAAAGTTTCATCAGTCCAAATCAAGGGTCAAAATGATATTGCTAACCTTTTTTGACATCAAAGGCATTGTTCATTATGACCTGTAACAACTGGACAGTCAACCAAGTTTACTATTTGGAAGTGCTGAAATGCCTGCATGAAAAATTAGGTGAAAATGACCTGAACTTTTTGCCAACAACTCATGGCTCTTGCATCCTGACAATGCACCATCTCACTTTGTACTCTCTGTAAGGGAGTTTTTAGCCAGTACACAAATAACTGTATTGGAACACCCTTCTGACTCACCTGATATGACCCCCAATGACTTTTTCCTTTACCCAAAGATTAAAAAAAAAATTGCAAGGAAGACATTTTGATGATATTCAGGACATCAAGTGTGATATGACGACAGCTCTGATGGCCATTCCAGAAAAAGAGTTCCAAATTTGGTTTGAAGAGTGGATCAGCCACTGGCATTGGTGCATAGGTTCAAAGGTAACTGTAGTGATATTCAGCAATGAAGTATATATAGCATTTTTTCTAGGATTAGTTTGCAAACTTAATTGTCAGAGCTCGTATATAATGGCGTGGATGAATATCAAAAT
Source organism: Lyroderma lyra (assembly GCA_004026885.1). Classification (NCBI taxonomy): domain Eukaryota; kingdom Metazoa; phylum Chordata; class Mammalia; order Chiroptera; family Megadermatidae; genus Lyroderma; species Lyroderma lyra. Next base: position 168,383 of record PVJL010001768.1, read on the forward strand.
AACTAATCTGAAAGAACTAAGGTTAAAAAATAGAACATACTTGACAATTTTATTTATATAAAACTCTGGAAAATTCTAATTAATCTATATAACAGAAAACAAACCATTTAATAGTCTGGGAGAAGAGGGGGTGGGAAAAGATGGAATGAAAAGACACTTGAGGAAACATACATGATGGGTATGCTCACTATTTTGATTGTACTGATGGTTTCATAGGTACATACATTTGTCAAACTTTGTAAAATTGGACTCTTTTAATATGTACAGTTTCTTGTATATCAACTGTATCTCAATAAAGTTGATTCTAAAAACTAAGTTTACTATGTTTAGATTCTAATTAAAATTTCTAAAAGTTTTTTCATTATTCCTTTATTCTTCTGCAATTTATTTATAAAATGACTTAAAATATTAAAAATAAAAATAATGGCAATAAAAAATGCAAAGGTGATAAGGAGTGATGAATAATTTTCCTGGTACACTGAGGGTTAAGTGATTGTTAGCTAAGAAAAATGAAGAAAGCATTGGTATAGCAGATATCTAATCTTTACAAAAATAATGAAAAGAACATAATAGAATTTATGACAATCATAGCTTACTTTATATTTCAAATTTGTGAAGCGTGTCCAACTTGCATTGCTTTTTTATTTCTCTAAAACCAAACTGAGGATCACTTAAAAACAATTCTGCTAGGCACCCCCAGTGGTCTGTCACATCTCTTAATGGTTACAAAATTCAAAGAAAAATTTCTTTCACGTGTATTTTAACAACAAATGCCAAGGGGATAGCTTAAAAAATATTTGCTATTTTTAAAAAACACAGCTGTACTGTTGGAACAAAAATACTCCTGGAAGTTTAGTCCAGAAAAACATAGCCAACTTGCTCCACTCCTCAAAATATACTGCCAAATAAAAGTTATTATTTTCTACTTCTGTAGAACTAATAAGTAATCAGAAACTATGAGTTCTGCTGCTGCCTAATATGTTTTTATACAGACAGTTCCCAACTGACAACTGATGAATAGGTCACATTACAAAAAAAATCAGTACTTTTGATTATTTAAAACTCTTAAAACCACAATATAAATTATTATTAGGTTCTAAAAGTCAACCCATAAAAAGTCCACCTAAGGCATATATATATTAGTTCAAACATAGGCAGTCATCAAACACACATATACACACATATGCATGTATAGACATAATACTGTTTGATATTAAAATTCAGATTACCAAAACATTCTCTGTCTTCTCTCTACCTTCCATTCCCTAAAACATGCTCAAGTTATTTTTAATTTGGTAGTAGCTAATAAGCATAGGGTGGCCAAAGTGAGAAGCAGAGGTTACACTGTCTTTTGTAATCTAAAAATTTAAGTAATTTTTCAATTTAATAGTTCTAAATCAGAACACCCTTACTTATTCATTTGGCAATATCCACTGATAGAATATGTTCAAATCAAGTTGATGAATGCTTACTAAACTTTGTAATAAAATGTTTTCCAAGAATGTGATCATACAAATTTTACCTTCAAAACTTCCTTCACATGCTTATGGAACTGTGAAGTTAATTCTTACTTGATCCAACAGGGGAAATCATTTGAGTGGCACAGCCTCAGCTGAGAGAGCAACCTAAGAAAACACCTGAGGGTCAGAGCAAGAGGGGCAAACCGGCAAGAGAGGGAGGGAGCAGAGCGGAGACAGGGCTGCAGAAGAAATGAGGAGGGAGCCAGGGGACACTGGCTGAAGAGCAACATGATCCTGGATGGGTTGGAGGCTGAGTGACAAGAGTGGATGTGAGGACAGCTGAAACCCTGTGAGACCACCATGGGCGAGTTGAAACCTCAACTGAGTGGCAGCACATTAGGGCAACAAATGGAGCACCATGCCCCAGATGAGTTAGAGGCTGAACAAAGCATCTGAGCTGCCCTGGGCAAGAATAGGACCCTCAGCTGCAGTGTGGTACAGTGACCACAAATTGGCTCTGGGTGAGTTTGAAACTGAGAGCCGGCTGCCATGGAAATGCTGACCAGAACAAAACATTGTACTAGGAGAAACACAGGCTCAGGAGAAAGAAGAAAGGCTGAGCCTGTGGAGTGCTTGGCTCACTTCCGGCCTGCTCCCAGTCCACCCCACACCCAGCCTGCCCAGGCATCCCTGACAAATAGACTAGTGTGCAGCGGGAGTCAGCAACAAGGGGGACTACTGCAGGAGCAGCCGTAGACCACATGGCCCCCAAACCCGGGAAGAAACCAGAGACACAGCCTGGCTGCTTTCCTTAACACTCTTCCAAAGTTCGCCTCCTCCCCCCAACTCCACCTAGTGTCTGCTCTACAGCCAGATGAAAAACAAAACAAAACAACAACAAAGAAACAATGGAAAACAATCCTGCACCCTTTCCAACAAACTCCCACACCTGTGGAAACTGGCAGGGCTCAAGAAGGGCTCAGAGAAACTCCAAAACACAGGCACTGATCTCAGAGGCATAGCACACTATCACTGACCACATTTTCCAAAAGAGGAGGTGCACTGAGACCAGAAGTCCACCTTGCAGGGAAGCTCCCAGAGACAAGAGTTCAAATAACAATAAAATACTGAAAGATGCTACAGTGACACTAACTGAAAAGAGAAAAGAAAGCCCTCATGCCCAGAAAAAGAAACACATCAAATACAATGAGTACCTTAAAATTCAAAGATGCTCAGAAAGAAAATGGAAAATCCCTAGAAAAGAAACTTATAGATCAGAAAATATACATGATCTAAGTGACACAGAATTCAAGGCTGCAGTTCTTAAGACAGACAGCTGAAAGAATGTTGGCAGAGTACCCAGACACAGATAAATGATCTCAGAAGGGAAATCTGTGAACAACAGGAAATTTTAACAAAGTAATTGAAAATATAAAAATGAACCAAACAGAAATTCTACAGATTAGAAAACACACACACACATACAATAAAAGAACTGAGAACTAACCACCAAGGAAATAGGGCTGACCAGATGGAAAAAAGAATTAGTGATACCGAAGATTGGAACATGGAAACAACACAAAAGGAAGATTGGGACTTCAGATTCAAAAGAACTGAAAGAACTCTACAAGAACTATCTGACTCCATTAGAAAGAACAACATTAGAATAAGAGGAATAGAAGGTGCAGAACAGAATTCTAAAGAGAGCTTACTCAAATAGTAGATGAGAACTTTCCAAACCTATGGAAATATCTGGAATCCCACATTCAGGAAGAAAATAGAACCCCTAGCTACCTGGACTCCAGCAGATCATCTCCAAGGCACATTACACTGAAGATAACAAAAATCAAAGAGAAAATTCTTAAGGCAACCATGGAATAAAAAAACCATAACATTTATAGGAAAGTCCATCAGGCTATCATCAGACTTCCCAGCAGAAACTCTACAAGCCAGGAGGGAGTGGAATCAAATATTCAAAACATTAAGACAGAAACCACCAGCAAAGAATTTATCCAGCAAAGTTATCCTTTAGATATGAAAGAGGAATAAAGACCTTTACAGACATACAGAAGCTGAGGGAATTCTCCGGCACAAGGTCACCATTTCATGAAATACTGAAGGAGGTTATTTGACCTGAAATAAAAAATCAAAATAAATAGGGAAGAGTTGGGACAACAACAAAAAAATGAAAAAGGGAAGAAGTAACAGCCATAGGAAATCTTCATATATCAATCATCACCCTAAACATAAACAGACTGAACTCACCAATAACAGGCAAAGAGTAGCAGACTGGATTAAAAAATAAACCCATCCATATGCTGTCCCCAAGAGACACACCTCAGCCATAGGACAGACACAGACTCAGAGTGAAAGGATGGATACAATACTCCAAGCAATGGCACCCAGCGAAAAGCAGGAGTTGCCATACTGATATCCGACAAAACAGTCTTCAGGATGAAGAAGGTAACAAGAGACAAAGATGGACATTTCATAATGATAAAAAGGACAATACAACAAGAAGAAGACTTGACACTCACTAATATATATGCCCCCAATCAGGAAGCACCAGAATTTACAAAGCAACTACTAACATAACTAAAAGGAGAAAGAGACAAAAACACAATTATAGCAGGGGACCTAAACACCCCCTTAAAAGCCCTGGACACATTATCCAAACAGAAAAAAAATAAGGAAATATCAGCTCTAAATTATACATTACAGCAATTGGACATAATTGACATTTACAGGACACTTCATCCAGCAAAAAGACTACACCTTTTTTTCTAGTGCACATGGAACATTCTTAAGGATGGACCATATGCTGGGAACAGAAAAGTAGCCTCAGCAAATTTAAGAAGATTGAAATCATACCAAGTGTAATCTCAGACCACAAAGTTTTGAAATTGGAGATCAACTGCAAAAATAAAGCAGAAAAAAATCACATATACATGGAAATTAAACAATATCTTATTTAAAAATGACTGGATCAAAAAACAATTAAGAGATTAAAAATATGGAAAAACTAATGACAATAAAGGTACAATGTATCAAAATTATTAGGATGCAGGCAAAACAGTAATAAGAGAAAACTTTATATCATTATAGGCTTATCTTAAGAAACAAGAAAAATCACAAGTAAACATCCTAACATCCCATTCTAAAGAACTAGGAAAAAAGACCAGCAACATACTGGCAACATGAAGGGGACTCTGAAAAACCCCTCTGGAGATTACAACTAATAAAACACCTAAAGCGCTCCCTTCAATACCTCAGCTGGTAGAGCGGAGGACTGTAAAACACTTGTACCTCAACCAAGGACCCTCTACACAACGCATAATCACAGCTAAGAAGCCCATTCATCACATTTAAGTACCTGCAGGAGGGCAGAGGGTTAAACAAAGGAGAAATAAAAGGGGAAGTGCAGGGAATCGGCCTGCAGGGGTCCACTTGGAACTCTACCACCTGGGGAGGGAGGAGGAAGAAGGCGGAGGCAGAGTGCTCTGGGCCTCGTAGGGTCTGCGGGACAGAGGAAAGGAGGCCCAGAGGCGGGGGTGTGAGATATCGCAACTACCTCACTTTGGCCCCAGGATGTGCAGACCCAGCAGCAAAATAGCGGCTGGACCTCCCTCCGGTTCCCAGAGGAGGGGAACTGACTGGGCAGTGAGGAGCTGCAGCGCTAACTGGAGACAGGAAGGAGAAAGAGAGAGGGGGCCGTGCACACGTTTCTCGGTCCACAACCAGCACAATCTGAAAGACCAGCATACAGGACTGAACCCAAAGCTCAGGGAAGAATCTTGCAGAGAGCAAACCCAGAACAGAAAGGCACAATCATGCCAAAACTCTCTGCATGACCCCCAACCCAGTGGAAGAAAACAAAGCCTTAAATGCCTCTGCCTACCCAGTACCAGCAGCAAACACCAAAGAAATTATAGCAGCGAGGGTCCAGAGAGGTTGCCAAAATGAAAACCAGAGAAAAGGGAGCTCAAAATAAAGAGGTGGGGACAGATGACCCATCAGAAACAGAGCTCAAAGCAACGATTATAAAAATACTTAAGGAACCGAATGATAATTTCAACAGAGACAGTAAGCATCAAAGAAGACTTACACCATTATAAAAGAACAGAGAGAAAAAAAAATACCAGAGAGATAATGACTACATTAACTGAAATGAAGAATGGAATAAAAGTCACTAAACTAGATAAAAATAGAAGCGCAAAGCAGTGATTTGCAGGAAAACCAACAGAAAAGATCCAGCTAGAACAGTAAGAAAATAATATCCTCAAAAATGAGGATGGATTGAGATGCCTCTGGAACTATAGCAAATGTAATAGTATCAGAATAATAGGTATACCAGAAGGGACAGAGGAAAAGTAAAGGATCAAGGAATTATTTGAAAAAATAGTGACTGAAAAATTTCTAACCTGGCAAAGGAAATAGACATACAAGTTCAGGAGGCACAGAGAATCTCAAATAAGATGATCCTTAACAGGAACATACTGAGACACATCATAATTAAAATGGCAAACATTAAAGAAAAAGAGAAAATTCTAAAAACAGCAAGAGAAATGCAAGCAGTAATTTGTAAAGGGACACCACCCATTTGACTCTCAGGTGATTTCTCACCAGAAACTTTACAGGCCAGAAGGGATTGGCAGAAACTATTCAATGTGATGTAAACCAAGGATCTACAACCAAGAATAATGTATCCAGCAAGGCTAGAATTCAGAATTGAAGGACAGATAAAGAGTTTCTCAGATAAGAACAAGCTAATAAATTTATCACCACCAAACCGGTACTACAAAGAATGTTAGAGGGACTTCTTTAAGAGGGGAGGAGGGATGGGAAAGTAGAGAAAAGGATGGAGAAATTTAGTTTTGATTGTTAAGAGAAAATCAAAAGCAACAAAGAAACAAAACTCAAGGACACAGTCAATAATTTAGTAGTTATCTGAGGGTATAGGGGGAGGTGGTTGGGGAGAAGGGAAAGGGACACAAATATATGGTGATGGAAAGAGAACTGACTCTGGGTGATGAACACATAATGAAACACATAGATGATGCACTGTAGAATTGTACACCTGGAACCTATGTAATTTTTGCTAACCAATGTCACCCCAACAAATTTATCAATATAGATAGACAGACAGACAGACAGAAAAAAATCATATGCTAAAGCCCTAAGTCTCAGTACCTCAGTTTGTGAATATACTGTATTTTGATAGAACCTTTAAAGATGTGATTAAGTTAAAATGAGATCTTTAGGGTATAGTAATCTAATGGTGTGCTGATAAGAGAAAATGTAGACACACAGACACACATCAAGGGATTCCTATGTACAGAGGAAATAGCATAAGAACAGGCAGCAAGAGGATGGCCATTTGCAAGCAAGGAGAAAGACCTTAGAGAAAATCAACTCTGCCAGCACCTTGATCTTAAACTTCTAGCATCCAGAACAGTGAGAAAATAAAATTTTGCTGTTGAAGCCACTTAGCTGTTATATTTTGTTAACAGCAGCACTAGCAAACTAACATGAAGCTTAAAAAGCAATCATTAATTATACACACTATATGGCTTTTCCTATTGAGTTTTGATTCCAACATTCTCACTGACAGAATTTCTAAATTAATAAGCTACAAAGGAGAAAAGTTACAATAGAAAATATGATTAGAATATAAACTTCATGAGAGCAGGATTTTCTTTGTTTACTGCTATATTCTTAGTGCACAGGTGCTCAATAATTTCTGAATGAATAAGTAAATGCATAAATGAATGAATGAGTCAATGAATGACTATGGTTTTCTTTGTATAAATTAGAAAGACACATATCCTGTTGTAACTTCTTGAAATAATTCCACTGTTTCAATGTTACATATTCAAACAGGTAGATTTGTTTTAAAGTGAAATAGTCTTTCAAAAATTATTGTCAAGTTTTGTATTTGTAACGCAACTGTGAAGAAGAAAATTTCACAAATATATAAATATATTCTTAAAAGAATGATAAAAACAACACTCCAAAACACGATTTTTAAATAAAGAAATTAAAAGGCTAATTATTAATGTATTACAGTATATACTATTAAATAAATAAAAGAGAATAATAAACAAGCAAATATTTCTAGCTGCAGACTTATTATGGGCCCATTTCTATCAGTCAAGTGCTACTAGAAACTACTTGCCAATATATGAAAGAATTATTTACTTTAATCCATTCACTTCAAAAAAGGAGTATAATACAACAACCTGAAAGACTGAGAAGTTAGCTGGAGTCCCAGAGTCCCTGAAGAGTACTTTTTATCCTTTGGAGAAACCAGAAGAGTCAATAAAAAAGGATTCCAAAACAGAACAACAGTACACTAAAGATATTGGTTCAATGTCAATGTTTGGCAACACAGCCAAGACAAAGTACATTTAATCTGAGAGCAAGGAGGAGGATATTAGAGAATGCTTGTGCTTTAACATAAGAAGATGTTTAATTTTAATTACTGTTAAAAATTATTCTAATCTGTTACCAGAGGGTAAGGACGGAGGGGGCATCAAATATTGATGGAAGGAAAAATGACTGTGGGTCATGAGCACACAATACAACATATAGATTACTGTAGAATTGTACACCTGGAACCTATGCAATTTTACTAACCAATGTCACTCCAATAAATTTAATTTAAAAAATTTATTCTAATCCAGCTACAATGAATAGTCTTCTACTGGTCATTATTTATTACAATGTATTTTTCAATTTGAAATCTATTTGGAGACTGTATTCTTAAATAAAAATATTTTAAGTTATGTATTAATGCTTAGTGAACTGGTTTGAATGAAGCCTTAGACACTATATACCATAACCTAAGGCTAAAGGACATTCTTCTTAAAGGACATCAGTGTCCATAGAAGTAATCCAAAGGTAGCTTTTTGCAATGTTTATTTTTGCTTCTGAAGGCTGGAGCAAAGAAGTGCAAGAAGTGAAAAGAGAGTTTCAATTCGACTTTATGGCTTTATTTTAGCTAAACAGATACACCACTTGATTAGCAATTATCTATTAGCATGTCTGAAATTAATCAGACCTCAGTAAAAAATACTGCTCTTATATACTAAGTGAGACATTGTAGGTTGCTTCACCCAACACCACAATCTGTTTTCCTTGCTTTTCTCTCAATACTATAAGAGCTAAATACTACTTTCCTACTCTCCTTTGTAACTATGAGTCCATGTGACACAGTTCTATTCAATATAATACAAGCAAAAGCCTTCTAGCATTATAAACCACACTGCTTTCCTCTTCTTCCTGTTTTTTAGGGCTGGAGCTCTAATAGTCATCTTTCAAAGAGGCAACAAAGGCCAAAAGAAAAGCAGGTGTGTCAGCAGTGGTAGTAGCTGCATACCTCCAAAGTGGTTACAATTAGAAAAATATAATGGCCCACTTGTTTAAAGCCATTGTTAAATTTAGTAACATTTAATTATTTGCAAATAATCTTAAGCAGGAGTGAACTAAGTAAAGAAAGTGGGCCATATTGTTTAAATGTATGCTGTTAAAACTTTTCAGAGAGATGGGGAGGAGGGAGAAGGAGAGGGAAATTATATTAAATTGTAAAGTGGTGCTTTCTCAAATTTTTTCACCAAATGTCTTTTTATAGCAAAAAACCCCCCAAATAATTGCTTTAAGGATATGAGGAGACACAGCAAGCTATCATACCTACATGTACAATATTTCTTGAAAACCTTATCTTTACTTAACCTTATATAAATTTCACATATACAATTACACATACAAAATACTCATTTAAATTACACATTAATCTACTCAAGTGATGTATCACAAGTTTTAATATGAAAATAAAATTTTAAAGTCTTTTTTTTTTACTTAAAATTATGTTCAGGAAAAACTGATGTTATAGAATTACTTTTTGGTATCCACCAAAACACCATTTTTGTCCCTGAAGCTACTTGTATCTTAGCCCCAGAATCACAGCTGTAAGGGAAATGCATCTCTTCTAATAAAACAGAATCACCAGGGTGCAATACCTTGGATTGTCCCCCTTGGGGATTAGACATTGACAGAAACATCCCTGATTTTTTACTGGTATGCTTTGTTGTCTTATCTCTGGGATTCTCTCACTTTAATAACTGCTGAAACCAAATACACTTTAATGCTTTATTACAAAAAGCTTTATGATGGTTTCCATTAGGGACAGTCAGTAAAAGCAGAACTTATAGTTTCTACTTTTAAAAAGTATATTATGGAGGAACAACAATGAAAAAAAGTTAACCTCCTTTATAAAATACAAGTTTCTGATCTTAACACAGCTAATTTCCTTCCAGGTAATCTTAGGCTCTGGTCTTGTAGTACCTACAATTTTGAAATAACTAATTTTTACCTAAGGAGTTGCCACAACCTTAGAGGCACTATAAGTTTTGCTCATTTTTATTAACATCCACTCGCAAGGAATTGCAACCTAGACAGCTTTGTGATCATTAGATCAAGAATCTGAGTACCCTGCATTCTCCCTATATTTCCCAGGGTCTTTCCTCTAAATTCTAATACTAGAGATAAGAGATAAACAAGCCTCTTTTTGTAGACTGATACTATAAGTTAACTCAACTTTTTCAGTGGTACTGCTCTACACACACACACACACACACACACACACGCACACACACACAAACTCTTTTAAGATTACATAGTAAACAGATTACTGCTTCCTCATGATAATGTATTAATCTGTATTAAATGGATGTCTCATAAGGAATAATAGTACAGTTAGAGAGGTATGTTCCAGTCACACAGAAATCTGATTTTTAAAAAGATATTTCATTTCCTATGAACAAGGTGGTACTTTATAGGCATAAATAAAAATATTAAATTTATTTTAAAATGTGATTTAGAATTTACATGAATAGTTTACTTTCTGTTTACCTATAAACTAAGGAAGCAAACTGATAACAAAATTAATAACTGATATAAAAAGTACAAGCAGTATTAGAAAATAAACCCCAGATTTATTACAGTACTGGTATTGTATTTGTGCACTAGAAATATCTGTTTACCTTTACTGTTTCAAACTATTTCTAATATGTATTAGCCAAAAGTTGTGAGATAATTTCACTTTTATTAATATTTTCCTGTTTTCAAAAAGTGTCCTGCTTTGATTCCACATTAAAAATTTTAATTTAAATGTAGTTGAATTTAAATACAAAGCTTTAAATGATGAATTCTGAATACTGACAAATACACTGATGAAAAATGCAATTAGGACACTTGTATTCTGAGAAACTGTATTTCTGTATGTAGTCTTTTGTCAATGCTACCTGCTATAAAATTCAAGCAGTTTGAATTTTATAGTTCAAAGGGGGAAAGCCTTTAAAAATTCTATTCACAAAAGTTTAAGAAAAAACATTCTTTTACTACCTAAATTAAATTACCTAATGATTTCCTAAGTAGGTAAGTGTATAACTTAGACACCCTTTTAACTACCTTTAATTATCAAGTTATGTCCAAAGTGAGACATTTTCTATAGAATATTTTTTCAACTTTCCCACCAGGGGGCAACCAAGAACCTCAAGAGGTATAATATGAATATATTGATATAATATGATAAATACAATGAACCTAAAGTGGTTCAAAGAGTTGGGGGGTAGAGATTCAAAGTTCAAAGAGATTATTAGACTAGTTATAAGCAATCGTATGCTACCTTCTTAAAACTGATTCTATGATAAGAACAGCATTCTTAAAACATAATACTTCACAAGGTGTTTAAACTTGCCTAAATATAAAATGAGAGAAAATTTTAATGTGGTTAACTTTATAAAAATATTATTTAAAAAAATAAAAAAACATTTCCCTTAAATATCTTGTTGTGTGCATAGCACGTGAAAAGGCAGGCCTAACAGTCAGGGGAAAGAAAACAAAACTGTAGCTTGAGCTATTTAAACCATGCATATGAATTTTACACCAGTTCACATTTTAATGACCAATACAAATGTTAAAACAAACTTGTAAAACATCTGTTTCTATAAGCAGCACATTTTTTCTTGCACAACCGTTTCCATGTTATAGTTCAGAACATTTCTTTTTTTTTTTTTTTTTTTTTGCTTTTTGGTATGTGGGTAGCTCCCTGACTGGGAATCGAACCCAGGCCGCAGTGCTGACAGCGCCAACGCCAAAGCCTTAAGCCACTACACCATCAGGGAACTCCCTCAGAACATTTCTGAAATATCATTAGAAAAATAAATCCCTGGCACAGCAAGGAGTTTAAAGTGGATGGGTGGGTGGGGGCTTAGGTGACCAGGAAAGCAATATATTCACTAACAAAGGGGTAACAAACTGTTGCAGTATAATTCTTTTAGTGAATAACAATTTGGAGATCTCTTTACATCATCAATTGGGAAATTTCAGTCCTAGAAAAACTAAGAAAAAGCTTTCATTCAAAAACAATAGTTCAGAATAATTATTCCTCCCAATACTATATTCATTAGAAAGCTCTTCCTGCTTTCAACTCAGTTTTAAACTATACGGTGTCTTGATTGCAGAAATCCAGTAAAAATGCATCACTTCTTAAGAAAGCATTTATCTTTAAGGTTTTATAGATCACATAAATCATATAAAACTTTACATTTTATAGATCATATCACTAAAGTAATAACCACTGTTTCACTTACAGCAGATAGACAGAGTAATGTTTCTTTTCCTGTTTGTTGTGTTTAAAAGCTTTTTCCCCCTCTATGCAATTTAAATACCAACTCTTGATTTAGTACCAAAATCACAAAGCTTATGATGCATTTAAACATAAAACCTGCCACCAACAATTTCTTCCGTATCAGAGGCCTTTCCAGTCCTGCATATCAATGTTGTTTCCTGTATACTTAACTCTCCACAGTAACAAAACATAAAAGCCAAGTCAATAATTAATCTTCATTAATGGATAATGATGACATTTTGCATACAGCTTTAATAAAAATCAGATCCTTTTCCAATACACTTGCACTGTACACAAATCAATTCTTTGTGTCAGACACACCAGGACAGGGAATTACATGTCATGAATTAAAGTCAATCAAACCATCTAATCTGAATCACAGTTATTCTTTGGTGAAATACTACTGGATTTTAAAACTAAGCTTTTTTAGAAGTATTATTCAAACCCACTTTACATTCAAACATTAAGGATATTGTGCTCTTGGTGCATATTACTTTATAGTAGCATAACATCGGAGAAAAGCAATCCAAGTTTTTGATGCTAGGAGATATTGTTTCAGACCTTGAACATTTAAATCGATCCAAGCCTGAAATTTCAGAAAAATGCCTTGGTATATGTTGCTTGCTGACTGTCCTGAACATTTAGTCTAGATTCAAAGCACTTTTAAAAAAAGATTTGTATTAAAATGTTGCATTCTTCAGCTGTTTTCACTCCCAAAGCAGAGATCAGATTGGCATATTATGAGTGGAATTAAGATGCTGTTTCATTTTCCTATGTAATAAAACTGTTTCAATAAAATTATAATCAAATTCCCAGAATGAAAGTTCTCATTCAGCACCACTTTGTCGGAAACCAAAACCTTGCTAATACCCTTAAAATTTAATCCAAGATTGGATTCACCCTAGAAGCTCCACCTGCTGCAGTGTAAGCACTGCTATCTCCTCCATGAGAGTAAGATAGTGCATGAGCAGAATGTTATGCTCAAATATTTGCTGGTTGCCCTTGGGGAAGGGGCAAGATGATGCAGCAAGGGACTCATTACATAGCTGGATAAGAGATGAGCCTGAGCTTATTATACATGATGCTTTCTTACAACCACAGTAACATTCTAAGCTAATTTATAATATATGAGGTCTAACAATTAAGTTCATGAACTCATCCTAGAAGAAGTGCTACATGTGCCATTACTGAAAATCACTACAGTCACTTTTGAAGTACCTCTCCTTGGGAAGCTATACACCGATGCCAGGGCCTAGTCCAGCCTTCAAAGCAATTTTGGAACTCTTTTTCTGGAATGGCTAGAAGAGCTGTCAACATATCACCCTTGATGTCCTGAGCTGGTGCACTCTCCTGATTAAAGAGCCATGAGTTGATGGCAAAAAGTTCAGGTAGTTTTCATCTAACTTTTTCATGCAGCCTTTTCAGTACTTTCAAGTAAAGTTGGATGATTGTCCAGTTGACACAAATTCATAAGAAACAATCCCTCTGATACCAAAAAAGGTTAGCAACATTGTTTTGACCCTTGATTCGGACTGATGGGACTTTTTTGGTCATGGATAAGCGGCTGTCCTGCATTGTGCACTTTGATGCTTTCTGTCAGGGTCATATTGGTACAGCCTTGTTTCACCATCAGTGGTTAAAATAATATCATCTTGCCTCGCCAAAAGATCTTGGCAAACTTCAACTCTCCTTTGCTTTTGTTCATCGGTGAGCTCCTTCGGGATCATTTTTGCACACACCTTTCTCATGCCGAGATTTTCAGCTAAGATTTTCCTAACTGTTTCTCTATTGATGTTTACTTGGTCTGCTTCAATCGGCTGACAATTTTGATGCACAATTCAACAAATTTTTGCAATGTTTTCATCAGTTCTGCTTGATACTAACCGCCCTGACCTCTCCTCATCAGTGACGCTCTCTCCCCCCTCAGAAAAATGTTTAATCCATTTGTACACTGCCGTTTTCTTCAGGCATTATCCTCATAAACTTGGACTAACATACTCCTGATTTCACTTCTACTCTTGCCAAATTTAACAAGAAACTGAATGTTCATTGCTCTAACTCAAGCTCTAACATTCTTGTGATGGCACACAAAAAACATGCAACAACAATAATGAATGCCACTCAACAAGACACCGCCACACGTCGACACCAACACAGATGTGAGACAGATATACCAAGGTTATGAAACCTTACTGAGTTGTCTGTACAGTACTGACAATGTTAAGTGCATGGTGGCAAGTTCATGAACTTAACTGTCAGACCACATAATTTAAAGGTAAAAAGAGTGCCTTAATCACTTACATTTCTATTTGATTCTTCTCTCCTAACCAAGTTTGTCCAACCCAGGGCCCACAGACCACATGGGTCCAGGACAGCTTTGAAAGTGGCTGAAGACAAATTCATAGACTTTCTTAAAACACTGAGACATTTTTGTGACCTGTTTTTTTTTTTTTTTTAAGCTCATCAGCTATCAATAGTGTTAGTATATTTTATGTGTGGTCCAATACAATTTTTCTTTATCCAATGTGGCCGAGGGAAGCCAAAAGGTTGGACACACCTGCTCCAAACCATTCATACAAGAACAACAGAAAATCAATTATCTGGGAAAATTAAAAAAGAACATCAAAATTACACTTGAACAGTAAAAAAACAGTGAAAAGTTCAGTGAAATAAAAATATTTTTAATACATCAAATTAACTCAAAATTTGGGGACATGTTACTGAACCAATTCTGATGTATATACATGCATACCATACACAAAATTTAAAGGCAAAAAGTCAAGCAATTTAATTCACTGATATATCACCAATTTATTCACTCTTCCAAATATTATTTTCTGTGCTTTGGCTTCTTAATCAATCCATTGGCAGAAAAGTATCATTACCTAATTATATTCAAAACAACAAATAAAACACTGAAAATGTTATTCTTAGAGTAGTTCATATTTTAAATGTTGCTTATGTGTTACATTTTATGTCACAGCTTTGCTATAATTAAGTAACATTTATTTAAACTTAAAAATTGTATTAAACAGCACAAGGCTGGGTAACAGTAAAAGGAATACTTATTGCTTCATCTATGTAATTATCTTTTCCTTCTTCCACTTGTATTTGGGGTTTTCCAAGCAGTCCATATGTATAACAGTTACCAAATGAGGACAATTGCTAATAAAGATTAGCAATTTTTAAAAAAACTAAAGTTATCAATTCATAAAGCTTTTTGTGGAAAGGTACTATTTTGCTATAACCCAGAGACAAGTGAGCCAAAAGACAAGAACTTCCTTATCACCAATCA
This sequence comes from Lyroderma lyra, assembly GCA_004026885.1. Lineage (NCBI taxonomy): Eukaryota > Metazoa > Chordata > Mammalia > Chiroptera > Megadermatidae > Lyroderma > Lyroderma lyra. The sequence continues at coordinate 183,828 of PVJL010001768.1, forward strand.
CTATGATGATTCCCAATCTCCAAGGATACCTTTAATTCGAATTTCCTAAACTATTACCTATGCTGTCCCATTCTTACTTAAGCTATTTTACAAAGGAAGGGGAAAGGAGGAGATAAAACTAGGTTAAATTTCTCAAACAGTATAGAAAATGGTTGGCTCCTCAGTCTAATTATTACCCTGCTAACCATGGCAAACCACATAAACTTTGTGAAACTTACATGAAAGTTCAAGTGTCAAATGTAACTAGTGCAAGAAAAAGTAAATTGTGCTCCTTAGAAGACTATATATTTAAAAAACACATTTACTAAGCTAGAACTATTAAGTATTTGCCAAGCTATAGTTCTCAGGATATTTCACTGCAATGCTCCAGAGGCCCCATTAGTGTTTTCTCATTTTAAAACTTTCATTTTCACTGTTTTAGAAATTTTAATTTTAAAAATACACAAGCACAAATGTGTAACATGTTTTAATACTGGTATTTGTCTATAACAATTTATTTACTTATACTACCAACTAAATTGGTAGTTCTCAAAATACAACTTCTCCAATTTTTGTACACATGTGAGACTTGTCACCCAGGTCATGTATTTGTAGTTCTGCACTAAGCCTTCATAAAAATTCAGTTCTGTGCACATCTATTCACCTAAAATTATATAAGCAAGTATATTACTTTGGCATGTGAATCACTAAGTACAATGCCAGGCAAAGTTCAAATATATCTACTAGCCTATGCTCTTAACATAGTTTGGCTTAAAGAGTTGGTTGGTTACATGTGAACATGTTAATACATTTAACTATAATAATACTGTGTTATGATTGTTTTTAAAATGATTATTAGGAACATATGAGTGACTGGTTCTTGCCTGATTTTTAAATAAAGTGAGTAAATTGAATCTATTTATTCAGGGACAAAATTTATTTAAAACTTCAGAGAGAATGTAAGAAATGTGATTTAGATCTTAACAGCAAAACCCAATTTTGACTGTTTTAAAACTAAGTAAATTTGACAGATAAGCACTAAAGTATTTGGGGGATTTTTGTCTGTTTGCTTTTGATTGACATTGTTTAATAAATTAGTAACAGAAGTACATTCTACCAAATAATGACTTTTAAACTGCCTAAGGAACATGATATTAGTAACAAAAATAATAGTGTAATCATTATTATTAACAGCACTTGTCTTTTAATTATTATCTATTACTTGTCAGGCATTGTGCAAAGTGCTTTACATGTGTAAAGAAAAACTACTAAAAACTTGGAAAAAAGTGGAAAATTAAGTAGCATATCCTCTCAATGTTATTTGGGGATAAAGGCCACTTAAGATCTAGGGCAATGGCTCTCAACAGGGACAATTTTGCCCTGCAGGGAACTTATGACAATGTCTGGAGACATTTTTTGTTGGCACAACTAAGGAGGGAGGGTCTACTGGCACCTAGGGTAGAAGCCCAAGGATTCTACTAAAAGTCCTACAATGCAAAGGACAGCATCCTACAACAAAGAATTATCTAACTCAAAATGTCAATAGTGCTGAGGTTAAGCAATTCTGATTTAGGGAAATGTACATCAACTCTCTATTTGCTTTTGATTAAAAATCTCTTATTTAGTGAAATTATATGTTAACTCATAAATTTTTATCCAGTAGAGAAATAATTGTTACCCAATTGAAAAGGTAACCAGCCATAAAGATTAAGTTCATGGTCTTATCAGACATTAACCAGTCTCTTATCTGACTCAGCAATCCTATGTTAATATTGTCTATAAATATCTAGATTCACAAATGCACTCTGGGTTGATTCAACATCTTACTGTTTCTCTCAATAAGTGAGTGGAATAAAATTTTTGACAGATATTCATTTTTTATTTGCCTATAATGACTTTCCTTTTTTAGAAAACCATACTTTCATACATGTATTTAGCTTATTTAATCCAAACACCTCATGAGAGAAAAACCATTACAATGTCCATTTGGTAAATGAGGAACCCAAGGCTAATACAGGTTAAATAATTTATCCAATGTGTCATAGCTAGCAAAAAAGAGAATCATGTCTGACTCTAAAGCCCATTTTCAACAATTAGTAAATTCAAGAAAAGGTTAGATATTTAGTGAGTCAAGTTTAAAATTCCAAGTACTCTCTCTATAGCTTGACAAATTTAAGATTATAAGCAAGCTTTAAAACACTTACAATTATTTGTTTAAGCTGGGGTTACCTCAATACAGTACAACAAAATTAGAAAAAAATGCCAAGTCCAATAATACTGAAATGGTTGCATTATTCAAAACTTACTTAATGTACACTTATAATAAGCAAATGTCATAAATCTGAACTTGTAACTAAATATATGGCAATGAAATATTGCCTTTATTACATATAAAAAGGGGCAAGGGGTTAATAAACACAAGAGGAATATTCAACTCAACTTTTTTACCTACTACATTATTGGAGATCAGAATTCAATACTGTGGAAAAACTAGATTTAGTCACGAAAACTTTCAATTATATATAAACTCTAGTTACTAAAACATGCTGACTTACTAAATTAATGTCATACAACCAGGGTGAGCTAGCAAATTTTCCTTAGTTAAGTCCCGCCACAAAAAGAAGCTAAACTTGCAGATCAGCAGCCCTTAAATGAGCAGGGTTGTGATTTTCTTCAGACCCTTGGATAATTTTGACATGTCCCTGTCCTCCATCCTACTCACTATGAAAACATTAGGACAGATCAATCTATCAAGAAATGTTTTAGCTCTGTACTAAGGACAACACTAGGTTCTTTTTTAAAATAAACAATTATAATTCCTACAAAGATAGGTTAAACCTGAAGACCGGAACTTTAACTCTTAATATCTGAATTTAACGTTCACACTTGCCAAAAAACAATAATACAGAAATATCTGCTAAGGCATGGCACTATTTGCCAAGACTCTTCCAAATGCTTTATATATAGTTAATTTATTTAATCATCTTAATGCTAAGTAAGTTATACTCGTAGATTACAACTAATTGATGTAACATTTGAGTTCCCATAGTAATGGCTCATAGATAAAGAATTTATGACCATTCAATGATAATTTCAACATCAGAAACTATTTTCCACATAAGTTCTTAATAACTCTTACAGTGAAGAAAATGGTGTTAGATCACAATGCTGTAAGAGGGCCATGAAAGATTCAAATAGTTAATGGAGTTAAAAAAACAAAACAAAACATATTTTTCTTAAATTACATGAGGGAATAATTAATGCTGGGGTTTTGTTTATGACTATTTATATTCTTTTTAAATAGTTAGGAATACAGTAATAACATCATATATCCATGAATTTGCTATCCATTTTTCTGTCAAAGAGTAACAAAAGGTAATATGGACAATATCTGTTAAGTAAGCTTAAAAAGTTGATTTGGCAATGGTACCATAAAGCTGATTAAATACATTTTGATGTAATTTAAAATACTAAAATTCTATTTGTCAAATAAAATAAAGCTTTGGGTTTATTTTGTTCCTTTTTTCCCATATACTTGAAGTAGGAGCTTAAATTACTGAAACTTTTCCTCTTCTCAGGTATGCTAATTAATGCCATAAATTTACCTGTCAACACTGTTACAACAGTTTCTAACATATTCTGATATGTTATATTTTTATTTTCATTTAGTTCATATTTTTTTCAATATTGGCCCTTTCACCTATGGATTATTAAGAAGTGTGTTTGGTTTGCAAGCATTTGGAGATTTTTCCTATTACCTTTCTGATGTCAATTTCTAGTTTGATTCCACTGGGGTCAGAGAATACACTCTGTATGATTTCAGTTCTTTTAAATTTGTTGAGATTTGTCTTATGATCAAGATATAATCTTAGTATATGTTTTGTGGGCTTTTAAGAAGAATGTTTATTATGAGTAAAGTGTTTTGTAAGTGTCTATACATCTTGATCACTGATAGTGTTTTTCTATATACCTGCTGATTTTCTACGTAGTTCTATCAATTTGTTGAGAGGGGTTGTTGAAGAATTCCCAACTATAAATGTGGATTTGTCAATTTCTCCTTATAATTCTGTCAGTTTTTGCTTCACACATTTTGTAACTCTGTTTGGGGTACATGAACATTTCCGATAGCTACGTCTTCTTGGTGGACTGACCCTTTTATTGTTATGTAATGTTCTTCTCTCTGGTAATTTTCTTTGCTCTTAAGTTTAGTTATTTGGTTATTACTGCAATTGCTCCTGTTTTTTTTTTTAATTAATATTTGCATATGTATTTTTCCATCCTTTTAGTTTTTGCCTGCCTATATCACTATATTTAAAGTGAGTTTCTTATAGACAGCATATACTTGGGTCATGATTTTTAATCTACTCTGCTAATTTTTGTATTTTAATTTGTGTAATAGCATTTACATTTAATGTAATTATTTTAGGGCTTAGGTCTGCCATTTTATTTTTGTTTTCTTTTTTTATAATTTGTTTTATTTTTCCTGCCTTCCTACATGTTACTTGAAAATTTTTAAAGAATTCTATTTTATTTACAGTGGTTTTAGAGTGTATCCCTATGTACAGCCTTTTTAATAGTTACTGTAGGTATTACATATATGAGAGCTGTCCAGAAAAAAATCCAGCTATAAATGCCTCTATTTTTCATATTACATAGCTAGATACTTTCTGGACAGCCCTTGTACATGTAACTTATCATAGTTTACTGGTGCCATCATCATTTTACCAGGTGAAGTGAAATATAGCAACCTACTTCTATTTAGGTCCCTTTACCCTTTCTATACATGACACAACTATTTTAACTATTTCATATATATATATATGTAGAAACACATTAGAGTTACAATTTTTGATTCAACTGGCAAACACGATTCAGAAAGCTATAGAGAAAGTTGATTAAATTCACCTGTATTATTGTGTACCTTGTTTTTTTCTCCATCCTGATATTCCAAGGTTCCTTCTTTTATTGTTTCTTTTCTGTTTAGAGAATTTGTTAGCTATTTTTTAGGGTAAATATTTGTTAAATACATCCGCCCACCCCCCACATCTCCGCCTTTTCATCTGAGAATGTTTTGATTTTCTTTTCATTCCTGAAGGATTTTGGCTAGACAGAGGATTTGGGTTGACCATTCATTTCTTTCAGCATGTGAATAATATTGTACCACTTCTTCCAGCCTCCATGTTTTCTGATGAGAAATCTTCCATTATTAGAATTGTGTTTCCCCTAAAAGTAGTGTCTCATTTCTCTCTGGTTGCTTTCACAATATTTTTGTCTTTTGTTTTCAGGAATTTTTTAGTTTCTTGATGTGAATTTTTTGGGTGTACATTGATGAAGGTTTGCTAGGCTTCTTTCCATCTTCATTATTTCTTATGTACTTTAATAGCCATACTCTCTTTTTTCTCCCTTAAAGGACTGGGATGACATGGATGTTACATCTGTTTTACCAGCCCTACAGGTCTCTAAGGCTCAGGTTTTGGCTGTTTTGTTTTTGTCCAATTTTTTTCCTGTTATTCATATTGGGTAATTTCATTTTGGTTATTGTACTTTCAGTTCTACTATTTTTCTCTCTCTCCCTCTCTCCATATATACATATATATACATATAAATAAATAAATATATAAAATTTGCTGTGGTTTTATATTATTTCATTTGTTTCAAGCATATTTGTAATTGCTCACTGAAGCATTTTAAAGTTTGCTGCTTTAAAATCTTTGTCAGATAATTCTGGATGTTGGCATCTATTATCTTTTTTCATTCATTTCTTACTTATTAATTCTTTCATCTTACTGTAATTTCTGTATTAACACACTCACACATTCTATTTTATCCCTACTTAAGGATACTCTCTCCTTAGTTATTTAAATGCAAAAAAAATAATACTCTCTCGATCACCCATCTATTTCTGTGCCTAATTTATAAATTAAACTTTATCTTGGGTATTTTTACGGAAAAAAACAGTGTATACATATGTAGGATTTGGTACTATCTGCATCTATACGGGTTTTGGTACATATCCCCGGCAGATAAAGGAGAGGGGTGCAGGGAATTACTGAGTGTAGCTTCTTGAAAGAGAAAGAACTTTGTTCAGACGCAATGGTTCTTTTATATATTATGTAAAGCACATGACAAAAAATTTCATGATATAGGAGGAATCAGGAAAACATGAAGAGAAGACCAATCGAAAGTAGGCTAACAGCAGAACTACAGATACAAAAATGTTAAAACTAGCATAAAAGGACTTTAAAATGGCAATTTTAAATACTATGTAAAATAACAGAAAAAATGCAATAATGAATTTAAAAAGAAAAATAGAATCTCTAAAAAGAGCAAATAGACATTCTAAAAGTGAAAAGTACGATAAATGAAATTAAGAAGTCTTATGACATATCCAAATAATGAAGTAATTTAAAAATGCTACAGAACTGTATTCAATGACATTTAAGGATTTTCAAAATACATTAAATATAAATGATTCTATTGTTTTGTCAAATCCCCTACCCTTCTCCAATCCCTCAGCAATGGCAAAGACTATACTAATTGATGACAGTATTCTTTCCTTCAACCTGTTATAAAAAGTCTCACAAAGATTTCTAAACACACAGCATTAACAAAGATACCAAGAGAAATAAAATCTATTTGATTTAGTCAAAAGAGGGGTTGCCTTTCAGCATTTATGAAGCAATGTAAAGTTAACATTTTGTAATAGAGCAGGAGACTAGTCAAACTTATAAAGTAGGTGAAAATGTCTCTTTGACTCCTCCCTTCCACTTTGTCCTATTAAACAAAAACTTTCTGGTAAGGACTCTACAAGATGAATTAAAACTTTACCTCCCAGCTGTATATACCCAAAAGAAGTAAGTGCATGTATCCACAAAAAAAGTTGTAAATAAATGCTCAAAGCAGCTTTACTCATAACAGTCTCACACTGGAAATGACCTAAATTCCTACAATAACGGAATAAGTTGTAGTATATTCATACAATGGAATACTACACAGCAGTAAAAAGCAACAAAATGGCATAAATGCTGAAAAAGAAGCTATAAGCAAACATATACACTGTATGACTACATTTTTAAGAAGTTCAAAACTCTGCATAGAAAAAGAAACCATCAACAAAGCAAAGAGACAAACAAATGGGGGAAAATATTTGCAAACAATGCCTCTGATAAGATGCTAATATTTAAAATATATAAAGAACTTGTACAACTTAACAATAAAAAAACTAAACAATCCAATTAAGAAATGCGCAGAGGACCTGGACCAGACATGTCTCCCAGAAAGATATACAAATGGCCAATAGATGCTCAACTTTACTAGCTATTAGGGAAATGCAAATCAAAACCACAATGAGATACAAGTGTTGGAGAGGGTGTGGAGAAAAAGGAACCCTCATACACTGCTGGTGGGAGTGCAAACTGGTACAACCACTATGGAGGACAGTATAGAGGTTTCTCAAAATCTAAGAATAGTTACCATGTGACCCGGCAATCCCACTCTGAGTATCTAGCCCCAAAATTTGAAAACCTTAGTCTTCAAAAATATATGTATCCCAGTGTTCACTGCAGCACTAATCATGATGGCCAAGTCATGGGAACAGCCAAAGTTTCCTTTCATAGATGACTGGATAAAGAAGCTGTGGTATATATCACAATGGAATTATTACTTAGCCATAAGAAAAGATGAAATAGGGCCATTTATGATAGCATGGATGGACCTTGAGACCATCGAGCAAAGTGAAATAAGCCAGACACAAAAAAACAAGAACCATATGATTTCATTCATATGCGGAACACAAAGCTGAAAGCAACAAAGAAACAAAAACTCATAAATCAATCAATAGTTTTAGTGGTTAGTGGTTATCTGAGGGTATGGGGGGAGGCCAAGGAGAGAAGGGACAGGGTCTCAAATATCTGGTGATGAAAAGAGAACTGACTCTGGATGATGAACACATAATACAACACATAGATGATATATTGTAGAACTGTACACCTGAAATTTATATAATTTTTACTAACCAATGTCACCCCAATAAATTTAACAATTAAAAAATATCTCAAAACTACAGTGATCTAAGTCAGAAAAATTATTATCTCTGGGGAGGACATACTGTTTTGGAAAGGGCAAAAGGGAGTGTTCTGGGGCACTGGAAATGTTTTATATTTTTATGTGGATAGTGATCAAAGTCATAAAAAGGCATTGAGCTGCATACTTAGATTTAAACATTTTACCCCCCAAAAAATCTTAATGATGATGATACTAATGAGGCTTTGAAGCAGGATACCTGCTATTGGCTGATAAACAGAAATCTCTGGGAATTACTGGAATGTGTTAGTAAACTACTGAACTGAGAGAATGATGTTAATAATGAAAACATGAATTTTTTTATTGAGTAGTAGCTTTATTTAAACTATTCCTTATATTTTGTTTGTTATGTCCTTTATAAACACCCATTTAAAATTATCTGTTTAGATATTTACCTTCCTCACTATACCAGACGTACATCTGGGACAGGAGTTAGCAGACCCTTTATGTAAGACCAACTGGTACATATTCTCAACTTTGTAGGTCTCTTGTTGCAACAACCACTCAACTTTGCTGTTGTAGCACAAAAGCAACCATGATCATGCATGGCCAATTTGGCCTAGTGGTCAACCCCTGATCTAGAGTACAACAAGAACTATACTAATCACCTTTGTTTTTTCATGTCTATCTTACAGCATAGTGCATGATATATAGCAGGTACTCAGCAAAACAAAGCTAAAGAAACTCTTTAAAATCACCTCTCCTAATCCCTTCATTTTTAAAGTGGAAAACATGAAACCCAAGATTAAAATTTGCTCAATATTACCATTGTGTAGGTAGTGCTTCTTTTTATTAAACACACAGATCTTATAACCTTATTTAATACTGATTAAAATTTCAAATACATTAAATAAGACAAATGGAAACAATCATTATTTTAGAAAAATTATCTTTACCTATAGAACTGTTTAGTTTGCTTCTAAGCTATCAATACAAGCTGGGAATCACATAACCAGAAGGAATCAATCTAACAACTACTTAAAGCTTACCACATAAAATGAAAAGACCCAAATTTTTCAAAATGCCAAAATGATAACAATGAACATACTTAATTGGAGGCAGTATTAAGTAATAAATATAACTTAAAAACTTAATTACCAGAATGTTTTATGAGTTATACTCCAATCTAATAGTATATATACTTAAAATTACCCTAGTAAAGATAACTGAACATTTTTTACATGGCAGTAAAAAAACTAGCCAACAGTAGAGGGCAGCAATTCTATTCACTATTAAAATTTAACTTTCAAAAATCTAAAATATCTAAAACCTTTGTACTGGTACTTTCTTTTAAAAAGTTTAACACCCCTTTCAAAGCTGCTGGCTAACATAAAATTTTAATTTTAATACACCTTAGCATAAGTAAACGTGCCCTGGCACAAATGAACATTTAAATAAAAGACATCTATTTCACCCAAAGGATTCAAATTTTCTATTCTTAATTCCCAAACTGATAAGCCAAAATAATTCAACATTTCTTTGGTGACTTACCATCTATCATTATATCAGTTATCTGGTTAAAACAAACAGTTGTTGAGTATCCATTGGAATCACAAATAAATATTTTCACATTTCCTTTTTCTTTATCCATATAAGATGCTTACACACTAATCACCAACAAGTACCATAGTAATCTTAGTCATGAACTTTTGTTAACCAGAGATTCAGGGAGTTATCTCTGAAGATCAAAGCATTAGCATAATAACTCTAAAATTCAAATTACAAGCAGCAAAGAGGCAGATAAAGCAAAAAGAAACAGGCATGAGTAGAAGTGTCTTTAAATTTCATCTTTTCTCACTTTCCTTTATTTCTACTTCTATCTTGCCTAAATGATAGAGCTAGACCTAAACAACCCACCACCCCTAATAAAGAAAGAAAACCAGCGTACTTAGTCATAAAAGGCAAGGAATAAGAATTGTAAAAGAGGAAAAAAATCAAGTGTCAAAAACAGAGTCAAAGATTCAGAAAAGAATGGTCCGTCCAACCAGAAGGCTATATATTTTATTACTGTTTAATAAAAATGATTAATAAGAACTTCTAACAAATAGTAAAGTCTTACTATGTGGTAGTCATCATTTCACACACTGCATACGTTATTAGCTCAATTAATCTTTAACAATCATGTAAAGTAGATACCATTATTTTCTCCATTTTAGAAATGAGGAAGTTGAAACACAGAAGGAATAAGTGGTTTGTCCAGGAATCAAGTGTTGAGACTAGAACCTCAAAGGTCTCCAAAGCCTGAGCCCTTAACTATCATACTTTATTCTCTGCCCAGACTAAGAGGCACAAATTCAGTTGAGTAACTGCTGCAGAATGCAAACTAAAAGGAATGAAAAAGTGAGAGAATGACAAAATAAGAAAAACAAAAGCCTCAGTTATCCTCATTCATATGAAAGTCCAATTGTAAAAAGATGAGCATAAACAGCATAGTACCAGAAAGCAACCTCTATTATTTCAATTCAGTAAATTCACAACAAAGGTGAACCCCATGTGAACACTGATAGGTATTAAAAATTAACAAAAAGGTGAAATAGTCAAGAAACAAGGCAATATAGAAACAACCACATGGATAAGATTTGAGCTATAATAAGTCTTTCCAGATGTAAACAGAGAAACAATTTAGTAAAACTACATCTACTATAATATAGGGTATTTTTAAATGAGAAAATAGTCTGAAGGTAATTTAAGTTTAGAAACTGTGGCAATATTTATCAAAACATAAAAATGTTCATATCTTTTACACTAGAAACTCCTCACCTACAGAAGGATGGTTGTATTCAGAGATTAAGCATCTTCATTTCAGAGAAAAAAAATAGAAATAACCCTAATGCTGATGGATTAAATAAAGTATAAAACATTCAAACAATGGGTTCATTTTAAATGCTATATAGGTGACCCATGTAAGGATTTTCAAAATACATTAAGTACAAATGATCCCATTGCTCTGCAAGTCCCTTACCCATCTCCAATCCCCCAGCTATGGCAAAATTTAGTGACAATTTTCCAAGATATCAACACACAATCATTTAATATACATTACATAGTAAAATTTTCATATTTTTTCAATTACAAGTTTAGACCATTTGTGCCAAAGCTTCATTCATTCAACAATTATTTACTAAGTATCCACTATCTGGATACTGAGACACTTGGTCAGGTATCAGGGATACCATGAAGAATAAAACAATCTTACTTTTGCAAAGCTTACAGTCCAGTGAGAGAAACATATATTGATAAATAATTACACAACTATATGATATACTGTATGTTATAAAGGAAAAGTAAGGTATACTTATAGAAGCAGAAGAACCTCATTTTATCTTGGGCATCAATGAAAGCATCCCTGAGAAAATAATATATAAGATGAAATCTGAAGGGCTAAGAAGATGTGAAGAGTAAGGGCTTCCAAAGAGAATAAATTATTATTTATGAAGATCTCAAAGAAGAAGGAAGTGAAAAAAAAAAAAGACCTGTTAACAAAAATAATAAAAACCTGGTCTGCAACTCCTAAAATGTATGTATTAGCAATTGGCATTTCCTTAATTGGAAGAGACCCCAAGACTGCATATCCTTCCAAGTTTTGGCAAATAAATGAAAGAATAAAACGAGTAACAGCTGGCACTGAGTATAAGAGAATCTCCTAAAATCTGAAAGCTCTTTTTCTCCTTTCTAAGTTTAATCAAGAACATACGGGAAAATTTTTTTCTTTTCAGGTCTTTCTCCTGCCACCTAAACTTCTGCTCACTGACCCTAAAATGAAAAGAGAGAGAGAACACCCCTTTTCAACTTGATCAACAGCAATGCAACAAAAGATGAAGAAAGACATGATTCTACTGTAAGAAATTCTGGTACTAAAGTTATGCAACTTCCTAACTTAGAAGTTAATGGACAGCTGGGAAACCTCAGTACTACAGAATATGAATACCCTTCATTACAATTTATTGCTAATTAAAGAAAACATATTGTATATAACAATACTCCCAAATCACTCATATTGGCCCTTGTATGCTCTGAGTTCATTTTCCTATAGTGATAACAAGCCTGACAAAATCACACTTTTCTCCCTGGCCCTCTTAACAATATTAACCCACTCCAATTGACATACATTTACAAAGGAGCTAGCTAAGAACGCAAGGATTTACAAACACAAAAATAAGTATCTCTTAGAAGACATTGTGTGAAAAAGCACGGAATATTGTATCCAAGCTGATTAAACTATATTAAAAAATCTATGTACTCGTATGACTAGCAACAACCGGAAATACTGTCATAATAGAAACTCAGTGGGATATTTTCCCCTGCAAAATATCTAAATTTAGAAGAGTATTTTAAAAATTCAAAGAGGAAATAAATACATTTTTTATTTTTACTAAGAGGCAAAATAAACATTACATTTGTGTTTAAAACGTATTAACCAGAAAAGAAATGTAGAGTTATTTATGACTGTTTTAAATCAGTAAATGGCATTAATACTATTGTAAATAAAGGCCAAGATTTGGCAATTCAGCAGCAGGGATGATTTAGTCACATCTCACAACCTAGCCATTTGCAAATGTTTTAAAATAACAGTTTTCATTGTGAAGAATATATAGTTATGGGGTGGGGGACCCAGAAAACTAGTCATCACTGCTTTAGCTCAACCCACATGCCTGTTCTTAAGGGTATCCATGGTAGCAGTGATGCAACATGCCTACCTAGTTCACCATGCCTACACAAGTGGGAAAGAGGAGGCGGATGATGAAAAAAATTTCACTTGGAAAGGTGTTTTAGTATTAACATGATAGAATTACATCAACTATATTGTGAGATTTTAGAAACACATATAAAACCATAAAGCTTTCTAAAGATCAGAAAAAAGACCCAAGGGGAGAAAACACTGTAGCTCTTCAGTTGAAAAGAATTTAAAGAATTTTGCTCTTCCTGCTATACTTATTGCTTAAATATATTCTAAGGGTTTTATATCTAATAACAGAAGAAATTATTTTAATTTAGCTATTTCAAAAGTAACCACCAATGTTTTAGGCTTCCTAACTTTCAACTGACATCTGTTTCTATTTTTTAAGTTACTTAATAAAAATTTATAAAAACTTCAGAATACTGATCTCATATAATTTTTTAATAATAGCACTGTTTTGCTTAAGAAGGGTCAAATGCAAAAATGTTTTAATCTAGCAAGAAAGAGCAAAGAGATGCTATAATAGCAGAAATAAAAATTAAAATGAAGTGATAAAGGGTAAATCACAGGTAGAATCAGCCACAAATAGCCATGAGAATAACTCAGAGGACAAAAAATCCTGTTTTTTAGGCTTACTGACTTTTAAATGTTCTTCAAGAATATTTCAGTAAAAGTTTACCTACCGGTACCGAGAAGACATCCCCTTACAAACAGATGGGACTAGTTTATCAATGTGTTTACAACTAATCAAAACTCCTACTGTTTGTACTATAACTGTGAGCAATAAGCAAAGAAAACTATCTCCATTAATTTTCTCACTTTTCCTCTTCTGAGAAATAATTCACTATGTAGAAATAGACTACTTTCAGAATTTACAAATTTACTTACTCTTTTTTTTACTGAACATAACTTCAAAATCTCAACAATTTCAACAAGTACTATGTATCATAGTGTATAGAAATAAAAACCAAAAAAGTAAATTATTCCATATTTTGAAAACCAATGTATAAATTTAAAATGTAAGCATACTGAAATCACACAATGTCCAGAAATTGGTGCTCAGAAATAAAAGAAACCAAACTTAGAGGGTAAGTGAAGTATGCTGCACTAAGGACAATGAGCAAAAGAGACTTTAAAACAAGTACTTTAAGGAATACTTGTACAAGTTTAATCATTTTAAGTCCAAATCAACATCTTTCCAAAGACAACATAATGAGAACCTATTTTCTTCTCCTTAAAAAAAATTAACTACACTTGGAATATATGGAAGAGTCCACAAAATGTTCTCAAAATGAGTTACACTTTCAACTAACATGACATGCTGGGACAGAAAATGAAGTAGAGGGTGAGAACTCCGAGGATATATTTAAATATAATCAAGGCCTTATAAACCTTTGCTGTTGGGAAGAAAGCTTCCTGTAAATCTCGGGGGGAAAAAATATCTAGTCAATATTCTATTTTTTAGCTATCTGAAACACATTTCAAGATACTACCTTTCTTGAAGGATACAAACTAAGCATCACATGGATTCAAATAGCTATTTTCAAATAAATAACAATGGTTACACTTTATTTTTATAATACTTATGAATCAAAAGGTCTCCCACATTCTGTCACTAACAATGAAACATAGAAAGCATACTGTATCTTACCTTTGTGGTTACAATGCACAGGCAATCCATTACTCTACCATCACAATATTTTATACATAAAGTAGTTTATTGCAAAGTATTTTAAATTGTCTATATAAATAAAAAATTAAAAATATTAAAATGAAGTTATGAAGTAAAACCATAGATGAAAGTTATAACTGTGACAAGATCTCTCCAGGATCCATTCTTAAAGGTAGCAATTTTTCTACTATCTGAAATACAAGAAACCAGAATGTGTCACGTGCCCTACAATCTTCTTTATATAATCTGTATCTGAAGAAACTGAAATTATCTCACAAAACACTGTGGAAGATGTCAGGGTTTATTCCACAAGAGTTCACTGCTGCTTTAGATGTTTCATTAATCCCTCTTTTCAAGATAAGATGTTGACAGGGAGTCATCTGATGAAATGCTCCACAAAGAGGTTCCCCCGATATAAATTTAAATCTGCTTCTCCTTGCTTGCTACAGTTTGGATATTCAAAAAAATAATTACCAACAACAATAACAACAAATCACTAAAAAACAAAAAATGCAAGCAAACATTTCTTCCACTAAACCATTTCAGCAACTGCAGCTTGCAGAGTAATGACTTTCTCAGGCAGTAATGAATGGAATATTCCATGTGATATTTTTCAGAAGGGGTGAAGGAAGAACAAAATGCAATAATTTAAAATATTATCTCTAAAACCTACCTCTTTTCTCTTTACTAAAAAAATTAATAATAATAACATTTTACCAATGAAGCCAGATTTTAACTTTAGTCCCTTAACTAAATCCATTTCACCCAATCCCTTATCAAAGGGGGAAAATAAAAACCACTACCAGAAAAAGATAATTATAACTATGTACTATTTCAAATTCCTTAAGAAGACTAAGGAAGTAGTCTTCATTTTTAACCCAGAAGTAAACTTTGTGAATTCACATACTGTCCCCATGATCACTGAAAACAGAGCTAGAAAGGCTGATATGGGTCAAGGCATAGGAATGCAACTGGCTTTCAGTTTCTTAAGCTTATAGCCACACTCCCCTGTAAATATGTATAAGGAAGAATATTACCTGTAATTTCTGTCCACAAGTTTTCTCACCATCTACAGATATGAGGAATGACCTCAAGTTCAAACAATTGAACTATTCCCATTTGTTTCTTATACCCCACTCCTACTTCTAAAGTTTCAAATATCATGGGCTGCATCAGCAACTTTCACAATAAACCAACTTTCACTATTAAGGGTTATAAGAAAAAGTTAATACATGTGTATCACTTAGATAGTACCTATCACATAATAAGCATCATCATTACTTTTATTACTATTAATATTATTGTTATCAAGTGATACTTTTGTTTCAAGTCTCATAGGATATACCTCAAAGAGATGCAGTGGAATTTTACTCTGAACAGTCTACTGAGACTCTTAAGGATTAAACAGAATGTGGATAGCACTTAAAATAATGTTAGCCTTGTAACATGATCAGTAAGTAGCAATTATAGCTATTAATATCTACCTACCTACCTACCTACAGGCATAAGGCTTGGGGGGTTGGCAGAAGTAAATTTCATCATGGGTCAAAACATCCTTTCTCACATGCAGGATAGCCTGGAAATTACATGCTCAGCTGAAGATTGAGAGTACTCCTTTGTTCCCACCCCATCTCAAGAATTATCTTCTCCCAATATGAAAGAGTAAAGTCCATTCAAAACTCATTACTCCTTAAATAATTAAAGTTTATCATTTTTAGGAAGAATACTGAAAACAATGAAGGTAATATATCAGTATTGACTAGGCACTGCATTCTGTGATGAAAAATAAAGAGGTATGTGAAACTCTTTAGCTGGTTTCTCTCGTAGTGTTCTGAAATGTCTTTATGTGACATTTCTATTAAATCTAAAATAGCCTCGCCCAGACAGAGAAGGCATTCCTAAGTTTGGCAGACCTTGTAACAATGGAGGTTAAAAATCACTCTACCAAGAGTCAGAAATGGTGCTTCTGGCTCATTACAGGCTGTGTAACTTTAAGTAGCTATTTTGTTTTGAGGGGTCTCAATTTCCCCTTTTATAAAATTAAAAATGCAATAGCTTCTTACAGTCCTTCCACTTACAATTTCTAAATTCCTTTTACGCAAAGCTCCAACAGGGCAACACTCAAGACTGTACCATTTATTTACCATTTTATCCCCAGCACGTGGGTGTGTGTGTGTGTGTGTGTGTGTGTGTCTGTCTGTCTGTCTGTCTGTCTATGGTGACAAGACTGTAACAGGGGCTCAATAAATATGTTAAATTAATGAATAGTCTTTCTAATATAAAAACTATAGGTGAATGAAAATCAGTCTGAAATGACTCTGAAAAGTAGATATCCCATTTTCCCAGTAAAAACTACTTAAAATAGTTTTGCCAACTCAAATATAACCCTATAATATAGATGAAACCATCAAATATCTACAAACTTGAGGGTAGGGAAAGAACCCTGGAAGGAAGCAGGTGAGACAATCCTCAGAGCTCACAGGGTCAGGAAATTAAAAACCTATACAGGGCCCTGGGCAAAGTACTCAGAGGAATATTGCCATGGTAATGGAGTAAAACTACTATACTAAAAGCTGCTTGGTCTCACCAAAAAAGGTTAAAAGCAAGCTTCAAAAGGATTAAGTTCTTTCCAAGTAATTAAACTGCATTCAAAAACAAAGCTCATGAATATTTAAATATAAAAATATCTAGGGGGAGTTCCCTGGTGGTGCAGTGGCTTAAGACTTCGGCACTGGCGCTGTCAACGCTGCGGCCTGGGTTTGATTCCCAGCCAGGGAACTACCCACATACAAAGAAAAAAAAAAAAAAAGAATTAGTTTTAAAAATATCTAGGACACCCTCCCAAAAAGTAAAATTCATCATGTCTGCCAAATTAAATAAAACATTATCAGGTATACAATAAAGAAGTAGACCCAGAGAGGAAAAGAATCTATCAATAAAAACAGATCCAGATCTGGGAACAAAATGTCAGGGTGAGAGAGACCTCTGAAAACTCCTCTGAAGATTACAACTAATAAAACACTCGTACTTCAACCAAGGACCCTCTACACAACACATAATCACCGCTAAGAAGCCCACTCATCACATTAAGGTACCTGCAGGTGGGCAGAGGGTTAAACAAAGGAGAAATAAAAGGGGCAGTGCGAGGAATCGGCCTGCAGGGGTCCACTTGGATCTCTACCACCCGGAGAGGGAGGAGAGAGAAGGCAGAGGGAGAGACCTATGGGCCTCATTGGGTCCACGGAACAGAGGAAAGGCAGCCCAGAGGTGGGGGTGTGAGATGCCGCAACCACCTCAATTTGGCCCCAGGAGGTGCAGACCCAGCAGCAAAATAGTGGCTGGACCTCCCTCCAGTTCCCAGAGGAGGGGAACTGACTGGGCGGTAAGGAGCTGCAGCGCTAACGCTGGAGACAGGAAGGAGAAGGAGAGAGGGGGCTGTGCACACGTTCCTTGGTCCACAACCAACACAATCTGAAAGACCAGCATACAGGACTGAACCCAAAGCTCAGGGCAGAATCCCGCAGAGAGCAAACCCAGAACAGAAAGGCACAATTATGCCCAAACTCCCTGCACGTCCCCCAACCCACTGGAAGAAAACAAAGCCGCAAACACCTCTCCCCCACAGACCTCTACCTACTGAGTATCAGCAGCAAACACCAAAGAAATTACAGCAGGGAGGGTCCAGAGAGGATGCCAAAATGAGAAACCAGAGAAAGAGAGCTCAAAATAAAGAAATGGGGACAGATGAGCCATCAGAAACAGAGCTCAAAGCAACGATTATAAAAATGCTTAAGGAACTGAATGATAATTTCAACAGAGAGATAGCAAGCATCAAAGAAGACTTACAAACCATTATAAAGGACCAGAGAGAGATAATGACTACATTAACTGAAATGAAGAATGGAATAAAAATCACTAAACTAGATAAAATAGAAGCCCAAAGCAGTGATTTGCAGGAAAAGTCAGCAGAAAACATCCAGCCAGAACAGAAAGAAACTAATAACCAAAAAAATGAATATGGATTGAGATTCCTCTGGGACTACATCAAACATAAAAATATTGGAATAATGGTGTACAAGAAGGGCCAGAGGAAAAGCAGGGGATCAAGAAATTATTTGAAGAAATAATGACTGAAAAATTTTCTAACCTGGCAAAGGAAATAGGCATACAAGTCCAGGATGCACAGAGTCTCAAACAAAATGATCTCAAACAGGAACACACTGAGACACATCATAATTAAAATGGCAAAAGTTAAAGAAAAAGAGAAAATTCTAAAAACAGCAAGTAGTAACTTATAAAGTGACTTATGTTCGACACTCAGCTGATCTCTCACAAGAAACTTAACTGGCAGAAAATATTCAATGTGATGAAAACCAAGAATAATGTATCCAGCAAGGCTAGCATTCAAAACTGAAGGACAGATCAAGAGCTTCTCAGATAAGAAAAAAACTAAAGAAATTCGTCACCACCAAACCAGTACCACAAAGGATGTTAAAGGGCTTCTTTAAGATGGGAAAGTGGGTAAAATAAGGGAACGGGATGGAGAAATTTAGTTTGATTGTTAACAGAAAATTGAAAGCAACAAAGAAACAAAACTCATGGACACAGTCAATAATTTAGTAGTTACGTGAGGGTAAGAGGGTGGGGGCTGGGGGAGAAGGACAGGGACACAAATATATGATGCTGGAAAGAGAACTGACTTTGGGTAATGAACACATAATAGAACACATAGATGATGTAATGTAGAATTTTGTACACCTGGAACCTATGTAATTTTTACTAATCAATGTCACCCCAGTAAATTTAAAAAACAAATCCAGAAATGACAGATTATAAAGTTAGTACACAAGAATATTTTTAAAATTTTTATAAATCTATCCCATATGTTCATGAAGACAGAGAAAGCATGAGCACATTACTGAGACATGGAAAATAAAAAAGGAACAAAACCAAACTTCCAGAGATAAATATTAAAACATCTGAAAAGAAAAACTGACAATGAGATTAGACATTTCATAAGAAAAGATTGACGAACTTAAAGGTATAACAATAGAAAATATCCCAAATATATAGAGAAAAAAGACTGAAAAAAAAGAATCACATCAATCAGCTATGGCACAAATTCAATCAACCCAGTATCAGATAATTATAGTCCCTAGAAAAAAGAAGAGTAGAGGGGTTCCCTGGTGGCACAGAGGCTAGGCTTCAGCGCTCTCACCGTCACAGCCTGGGTTCAATCTCTGCTCAGGTTACGAACCACAAAAAAAAAAAAAAAGAGTGAACAGAAAAAATATTTTAGAAATAATAAAAATTTTCCAAATTTGATGAAATCTATAAACCATAGAGGCAAAAAGTTCTATAAATCCCAAGTACAAAACACATACAACTATAACAATGGTATATGGAAATAATAAGCACCAAATTTAGGACGTGGTTAATTCTGCAGATGAGGCAGAGAATATAATCAAGGTGGAAAAAAAATGGTCTTCAATTGTACTTATGACATTTATTTTCTTAAGTGAGGTAATAGGTACATGAATATTCATAGTATTTTCTATAGTTTCTATATTAATAAAACTTTTTTTTTTTTTTTTAATATAAGGTGATGGAAAGAGAAGTCTCATTAGGTGGTGAACTTATTATACATCAAGTTGACAATGCACTGGAGAATTATATGCCTGAACCCTATGTAATCCTTGCTAACAGATGTCACCCCAAGAAGTCTAACAATAAAAATGAATTAAAAAACAAAACAAAAACAAAAACAAAAACCTCTTTTTATTTTTAAATAACACTCACACAGAAAGAAGGTTACCCAATGGGTCAAACAACTGCCAAGTAGAGAAAAATTTCAAAAGCAGAAAGTAGATTATAGCAAATGCCAAATAAATAAATAAAATCATGGAACATAAAGATCTAAAATATCAGAGAGAGATTTATATTTTCTTATCCTTTGTTATATTGATAAATTACTAATAATGAATATGTAACATTTTAACATGAATTATTTTAAAAATCTACAATTTATTGAGAATTTAATATGTGTCACACTCTTAAGTTTTACATAAATTGTCCCATTTCATATTTACAAGCACCATATGAGGTGTGTTCTGTTATCATCTCCACTTTACAGATGATGAAACTAAGGAAAAGAAATTCAGCAATTTGCCCTACATTATACAAGGTAGTACAACAGATAGAAACATACAGACTTGGAAAGAAAATTACAGAATGTTACATATATATCTCTCATTTTAAATACAGAGGGTGCCAAAAAAAGTATGCATATTTTAAGAAAGGAAAAAATTGTAACACTCAATATATATCAATAACAAAATATGAATACAAGTCACATTTGACTTCTTCAATTACAAGGCGTTCAAGATATGTCTGAGTTATCTTAAGAGTTTTTTTCACCATCAGCATCCAGACGCTTCTGATTATGGCGAACTACCACATGAATAATGCTGGCCAAAGTGTCCACTTGTATTGCTGCACATGCCACTTCAATTCCTTACTGAAGTACTGCCAGTGTAGCTGGTTTTCTATGGTATAGCACATCCTTTCAGGTTCCCCCATAGGTAGAAGCCAAGGGATGTTAAAGCCAGGAGAATGTGGGGGAAACTCAAACAATGTTCTCAAACCTCAAATACTGTATTCAAAATGGTCTTGTGCTCCTCGAACTACAACCATGTTTGTCATTTTCTTTTACTGTCCTACCTGTCACATGGTGACCCTAGCATTCATTTGATTAACTCCATCTTTCGAGTGAACATCATACTACACATTCCTACCATAATTCAACTTCGAAAAGTAATACATAGGTAACATCTCTTAAAATGTCATATATATGCTAAATAATATATTCATTAACATACAGGATTAGCAGAACAAATATATACCTAATCATTAAATTAGGTTATCTCAGAGAAAGACTATTTTAAAAAAGACTGACATTCAACAATATGTATTTCTCTGGTATGTTTTTTAAAGATATGCCTGAGTTATCTTAATAAGGAGAGTTTTTTTTTTTTAAGTAAATAACTGAAAAAGAGAGAGAATAGTTATGGGAAGGAGTGTCAGAAGACAGATTACAGTCTATTTGGAATGAGAAGCAAAGAAAGAAAAAAGTTGAATAATTTTTTCAAGAAGCTTGACTAAGAAAAGAAGGAAAGCTATAGGATCCTATTGAGAAGTATTTTTTCTGTATCTGTTTTTCTTTTAATGAAATCTTGGAAGAGGATAAAGGAAAGAAGGGAACAAAGGCCCAGGAAAGAGAAAGAGGTTATAGATATCACATGAGGAGAGAATGGGATTCCACAAGAGAAAAGGATCAAGAGTATAACAGAAGCTTTAGTATTAACTATTTGAGGAGATGACTTCTAAATAACTGAAAATGTATTTCTATAAAGTTACAAATTTTTACAATAAGTATGTTATCACTTGGGCGACACAGAAAAAAAGAAGAGTTTGGTTGGTCATTTTTTTTTTTTTTAAGAGCACATAAAGAGATATCATTGCTCTAATACTGAAGGTAGTAATAGAGGCAGGTACAGATATAAAACAAAACTATTTAAATGAGTTACTGAAAACATCACATAATCAAAACTCATGATTCAAGATTACTTAGGGATGCCTTCTTGCAGCATATAAATCTACAACCACTGTGGCATAGTTACACTTTAACACAGACTTCTATTTTCTTAGTTCCAAAAGAGTGCCAAAGTTGCTTTGAAAGGTGGACTAGATGCTGGAGTCTACTATGAATATTACATAGTAATTCAATAAATGTTTTAAGTCAGTGTTTAAAGAGCTTCAGTTTAAACCTGCTGCACTAAACACATACTTTTAACTCTACTATTTCCTAAAACTCTACCTAAAGTAGGTAATTATTTTTAAAGCATTAAATCACAAGGTCAAAGAAAAATGGAAAGGAGGTATCCCCCCTACACCACTCAGATAATTTCCCTCTTCCAGATGAGCTCAGAAGGGCTAAAACAGGGGGCGCGGAGATAGCAGGGACAACTGAAAACAAGAGTACAATGGTGAGAGTGGACTAAGTATGTATTCTTCTAGATATACCTAACTAACTTCTTACATTTTTGTGCCTTTTACATTCAGACACTACTCCTTGATATGCAACCTTCTTTCAATCATATAACAACATATAGTGGATATTTAGACTACAGTTTTATATGTGCTATTTTATATCACATTAAGTGGCTATACCATCATGTGCTTATTCAGTTTCTTATTGATAATCATTTAATTTGTTCCTGTTGGTTTTTATTAATATTACAAACAATATTACACTGAACATACATATATGCTTTAATATATATTATTAATTTGTGAGTACATTTGTAACATAAACTAGATCAAAGGCCATGAATATAGTCAAAATGTCTTTCAGAAAGTTTATACCACTATACTCTCTGATACTCTCCTAACAGTATAAGAGTTCTTCACATTTAATTAATTTTTGACAATCAAATTAGTTAAAAATATTCTGTGAAATTAATCTGCATTTTTTAAGTGAGGCTGAGGCTCTCTTCATAGGTTTATTGGCTCATTTGCATTCATTTTTCTTTAATCAGCCCATGCACATCCTTTCATCACTTACCTATTGAAAGTTGGCTTTTTCTTACTGTTCTGTAAAAGGACTCTTGAGAGGATTGGTAATTAGTCCCATTTGATAAATGTGACAAATTTTCCCCCAGTTTATTATTTCTCATTTGTTTATTGTATCTTTCTATAATCAAAATTCAAACAAACTAACTTTGTGAAGCCCATAAAAAAATTCTAAAAGGTCAACATTTTTAACCTTTTCTTTCAATTTTTCTGGCTTTCTTTATTGTCATGCTTAGAAAAGCTCTTCCTATCCAAAAATCATTAAAAAGTCTATTTCTATAATTTCATCTTTTTTCACACCTGAATCTTTAATCCACTTGAAATGTACTGTATTGTCAGGAATAGGATTTTCATAGACTGAATGCACATGTCCCCCAAAATTCATATGCTGAAATTCTAACCCCCAATGAGATGGCATGTATTAGGAGGTGGGGCCTTTGAGAAGTAATTAGATCATGAGAACTGGGCCTTCACAAATGAGGTTAGTGCTCTTACAACAGGAGACCCGAGAATGTTCCCTCACCCCTTTTTCAATATGAGAACACAGTGAGAAGATGGCTGGCCATCTATAAATCAGGAAGTGGGCTCTCACTAGACAATGAATCTCCTAGTGACTTGATCTTGGACTTCTCAGTTTCCAGAATTGTGAAAAATTAATCTGTGTTGTTTTAAGCCACCAGTCTATGGTATTCTGTATAGCAGATGAAAGGAGTAAGATAGGATAGTACTTCCTTTTCTGTTGGATTTTCTCATTAAATCAGGCAATTTTCCTATTCCTACTGCATCTTGTTTCCTTTCAAATACTCTTCCATATAAGCAACAAAAATAATTTACTCTTATTTTAGGATTAGGTTTATTTCTATAAAAATGACATATATTATTTTTAAAAAGTAAAAGTATAAATAAGAAAAAAAAAATCACCCAGAAAAAATCACTAATATTAAGCAAACATTATTCCAAACATCTCACTAAGCATATGTTCAAAGGACATAAGAAAAACAAAAACAAAAAACAAAGTTATATGAAAACAGTATATAATCACATCACTTTAAAAATAAATGGTGGGAGTTCCCTGATGGTGTAGTGGCTTAAGGCTTTGGCGCTGGCGCTGTCAGTGCTGCGGCCTGGGTTCGATTCCCAGTCAGGGAGCTACCCACACACCAAAAAGCAAATAAATAAATAAATAAATAAATAAATAAATAAATAAATAAATGGTATTAATTGTCATTTTACCACATAAGAAGAAATAGAAGAAACATAAGTTATGTGAGGACCAAATGTCTCCATAAACATTTTGGACAGGACCAATGTCCACTAATTGCTTAAAGAACTGTCCACTTATTTAATCTTAACGAAAATTTACTTTTACTGGTTACAGTGAGCTAGCCATTAAATAAAGAGGCAAATCAACTATAAGAACTCTGCTTTATATTCATAGCTCAACATCATATGAGGTCTGACCATTAAGTTCGTGAACTCATCCTAGAAAGAGTGCTACAGACCTCACTGCTGAATATCACTATGGTCACTTTCAAAGTACTCCCCTTGGGAAGCTATGCACTGACACCAGGGCCTAGTCCACCTTTCAAAGCAATTTTGGGACTCTTTTCTGGAATGGCCATCAGAGCTGTCGTATTACCCTGAATTTCATCATGTCATCCTGTCATTATTTCCTTCATCTTCAAGTAAAGAAAAAACTCATGGGGTGGAGGGCAGACCAGTTGAGTAAAGAGGGTGTTCCAATAGTTATTTGTTTACTGGCTAAAAACTCCCTCACAGAGAGTGCTGTGTGAGCTGATGAACTGTCATGATGTAAGAGCCATGAGTTGTTGGCGAAAAGTTCAGGTTGTTTTTGTCTAACTTTTTCATGCAGTCTATTCGGCACTTACAAATACAAAACTTGGTTGACTATTTGACTAGTTGGTACAAATTCATAATGAACAATCCCTCTGATACCAAAAAAAGGTTAAGATCATCATTTTGACCCTTGATTTGGAGTGATGAAACTTCTTTGGTCATAGAGAAGTGGCTGACTTCCATTGTGCACTGATGCTTTCTTTCAGGGTCGTATTGGTACAGCCATGCTTTATCACCAGTGGTACCACCACCCAAAACAACGTCTTGCCTCTCCAAAAGGCCATGGCAAACTTTGACTCTCTTTTGCTTTTGTTCATTGGTGAGCTCCTTCAGGATCACTTTTGCACACATTTCTCATCCTAAGATTTTCAGTTAAGATTTTCCTAATTGTTTCTCTATCAGTGTTTACTTGGTCTGTTATGCTTCTCACAGTCAGTCGACAGTTTTGACATGATTCGACAAATGTTTGCAATGTTTTTGTCAGTTCTGCTCATTACTGACCACCCTGACCTCTCTTTAACAGTGATGCTTTCTCTCCCCTCAGAAAAAAGTTTAATCCATTCGTAGGATGCCATTTTCTTCATGGCATTATTCCCATAAACTTTAACATGTCCCTAATTTCACCTCCATAAGTTTAACAAGTAATTTACTATTTAATCATTGCTCTAATTCAAGCTCTGCATTCTCATGGTAGCACATAAAAAGACACAACAATAATGAACACCACTCAGCAAGACAACATCACATGTCAACATGAACATGTGATGAGAACATGAACAGCTGTGAGAGAAAGATCTACCAAGGTTATGAAACCTTACCTGGTTGTTTGTACAGTGCTGCCAACATAAGCGCAAATGGCAAGTTTGTGAACTTAATTGTCAGATCTCATAAATCAGACAACCAAAAAAATTAGTAAGCAATTAAATAAGAAAGTCAATTCTCTTAAAATTTAGTATGTTTCTTACATAAACAAATTTTTAACCTAGGACCATAATAACTTCAAAATAGAAACTGTATTACTAATTAACATTGTAAAAATCTATTTGAAATGGACTATATCATAAGCATAAATGATGTATCAACTAAAAAGAATGGAAATTGAAGTTATCAAAGAGAAAGTGATGAAAAAATACTAAAACAAAAAAGCAAGGACACATAGATAATACCACACTCTAATCAAAGAGAAACACAAGTACCTACCAGGATTAGTGAAGAAAACTGTGAATTGGGTGTTAAGAGATTTGAAATCCAAAGATAGACTTGTTTAAACCAGCTAAATAAGCTGGGACAAGTCATTTATTTTCTTTTGGATCTGTTTTCTCATCTTTAAAATGAGAGATAAGGATCAGATGCTCTTTGGTTTTCCCTGTTCTAAAGTTCTATAGGTGTTACTTAATACAAGGGTGGGTTAATAAATTCTGCCGCCACTTAAATACAAAATGAACCAGAAAAGATATTTTAATGAAATAAAAAAAGAAATAGCTGTGGCCTGGGTTCGATTCCCAGTCAGGGAGCTGCCCACATACCAAAAAGCAAAAAAAAAAAAAAAAGAAATATACCTACATCATTTATTTTCAAAGCTGCATAATTATTTTTCTACAAAATTACCACACACTTCAATACACTTCCAGCAATCTGCATTAGTTTTTGAAACTGTCCTTAAAAAAAATCAGGGTTTTGTTTTTGAAACCATTTCCTCACTGAAGACTTCACCTCTTCATCATAGATGAACCACCCTACCCAGTATCTGACTATATACTCACATCAACACACTGATCACCATAAATGGCTTGCATCATTTGCCTGTGAATTTCAATTGGAAGAACTTATTCTGCTGTTAAGGATTCAGTAACAGCATGCTGTTTGAACCAAACATCTGAATGAGACTCTTACATTTTGAGGTGCACTGGGTGAAAAATGTAACCATGCATGTGCAAGGTGAAAAATGATGGAGGGGAGATACCATGTGACTACACAAACTGGTTATATCTAGATCTGTCTAATACAACAAAAAATATATTACAGTGGAGGCAAAATTTATCAGTCCGCCCTTATACAAAAGAAAACTGAGACTCTGACTCCTTTATTACCAAAGGGCTGTCTATTGCTGCCCACTACTACTCTTCCTTGATTTACTACTCATTAAACAGAAGTCAATTCAATTTTCCAGGTACTTCTGTAGTACTAACTAAAAGGGACTAGAATCAAATTCAGTCAGAAAACCCCCTTCAAATGACTAATGTTTCTCAGACAGAATCCTCATGACAAAATGCTTCGTATCTGTTATGTCATATCTAACTCTACCAGAGCAAAATACAAGCATAACAACAACAAAGAACATTACTAAAATAACTACGAAAACTCAAAAGAAATACAATTTTAATTACAGAAAAATACAGAAACCAATTCTGACCTTTAGATTTATTAAGCAGTCTCTAATGAGTTTTAATAATCCTTCAGGCCAATAAACAAACTCCTTAAGATAAACCCAACAACTAAACTGCCAAAAACTACAAAATTATATTCAATTTCCAAGAAAAAAATGCCAGAGCAAAACCATCATTCTGTCTAATTATCACACAGATGGAGACTCATGAGATCTATCATCCAAAGTAGTCTTCAACAGTCTAATGCAAGTATTTGAGACCTCAACAATTCACAACATTTTAAGACAGGGACACCAGAGATTCTGAGCTTTTCTTTTCAAAAATGTTTTTAATCCCATCCTCTTTATTCCATTGTAAATTTCCACAAAATACCCATTTTAATACAAAGAAAAACTTAGTGGCCCCAATAAATTGATCACTGAAAAACTGCTTAAGGAAAACTTTTTATCTTACCTCTACACTAGGACTAAGGCTGCTTGGCAGTGTTTCTGAAGTCACAGTAGTGCTTGGAAGGCTGGAAATTTCCCAAGTATTCACAGGCTGTATTGGTTCAGACTGCTTTGAACGATCTATATATTTTGGATTATCCAGTAAGGTCACTTCATAAAATTCTTGAATATCTAGAGATGAGAGCAAAAAAAATAAATAAATAAAATTTATATTTCTAATTAACCTACGCTCTGCTAAAACAACATAACCCCAAAGCAAAATTTCCCCTCTAGATTAGTAAAATATATCCATTCTTATAATATACGTTAATAGTAAGTATTTTCTCATTTTATTATGTCACAAACAAGAGAAGCTGCAGGGCACAGTGTGAAAGTCATAGGTGTTTTACATTCCAAAGTCAGTGCTGAGTTCAAATCCCTTACTCCATTCACCAATTCACTACATGTTTAGATAAGTTACTTAAACTCCAGCAACTTGCCCTTATTATTGTGAATTGAGTATAATACATGTAAAATGTACAGTGCATTAACAGGCTCCTAACAGGGAACAACTAATATCATTATGGTAAATTCTGCAGACATGAGTCATTACTGATATTTTCATCTTTGTATCACCAATATTCAGGCTGGGAATGTAAACCTCTCAAGAAAGTACTTCTAACTAAAGAAAAACAAAACCAAAAAATACTAAGTTAAAATAAAAATCAAAGAACTAAGTATTTTTAGATATCTCTGCTCTGAATATTTAGAAGTAGTTAAGTTAAATATTTTATATTATTTTAGAAACACAGTCAGTTAAAGGTATGACAAAACTCTAAAAGAAATCATAAATTTACTTATAGTAGCACAGGATAATTTAGAAGGATCAAGTTACTTTGCTATCAGCTAGAATATATAAACTTAGTATATTAACACTCGTTATTCATGCTGCCCAGAGCTCTGAGTGGTAGTCACATACATAATGTTTAAGTTTACCACTGTTAGTTTTTTATTCACCTACTAGTATCATTTTGAATTGATGTTTTTAAAGGAGGAAAATTATTATTTATTAGCAAAGGTGGGCATTATCCTATACAGAATCATACACAGTAACTATAAATAACACAGATGCAAAAACTTTTACTTCTTGGTATGATGAAAAGACTAGTGTCACCTTTAAAAATGTGCTAAGACAGTAGAGACAAAGTAACATCCTTTTCAGTTTTAATAACCAATGAAATTGTAGAACTTTGTACTTAGGGCTGGACAAGATGTCGATCACAGTCCACCAGTGGACCGCCAAGCAATTCTGGGGTGACTGCTTGAATAATAAAATAGCAGTGGAACGTGACCCTTGGAGAAGTAGCCATTGATCTGAAAAAGTCTGCCCAGGCCAGTTCTACGTAAAGGGCCAATAAAAACTAAGGTCTGTATAGTGAGAATAATATCAACCTACCTCAAAGGTGTTAAGAAGAGTAATTCTAGAAAAAACTATATGTGAAAGCATTTATAAACCATGAATCACTATATAAAACTGTTCACATAACACATCATTAAAAACAAACAAACAAACAAAAAAAACCTCTAACTGAGAGCATCAGCTACAAAGTGTTCTTACCAAAAACTGTTTAACCTAAACCTAAATCAAGTTTTTAGAACTAACCTCCAGTTCACAGGACATACAGGAGACAGAGGAACAAGTTAAACACCAGAAAGGAAAGTGAAAACACATATTGAGAAGGGGACATTCTACAAGACAACTGGCCTGGTTTCTTAGAAAGTCAATGTCATGAAAGAGAAAAGAAATTTTTTAAAAGTAAGAATTTTTCCATTTAAAGGAAATGAAAAAGACACAGCAAACCAACTGCAATGTCTGAGTCTTGACTGGTATGTGTGGCAGTTGGGTGACAGCTATAAGAGACAGTGTGTCAATTACAGAAATTTAAATATGGACTATTTTCCAGAAAATATTAAAAATTTTTTCTGTAGAAGATATAGTAATATATGAGTATGTATATATTCATATAAGACATACATTTCTATATATGTAAGAGAAATATTTTATATATGTAGGAGATATATATTTACATATTTACAGACCTGTCAGTGGTTCCCAACCTTTTTCCACTTGTACACCCCTTAAACCCATTTCTATAAATTGTACCTCTTGTTTTTAAAACAGCTGTATATAAATACTGACATTTTTGTTCAATACCTATCTTAATGTAAAATAGTGGAAATGAGTGAAGTTAGGAAAGAAAAATTACTACATTAAACGTGCAAACCACAGATTTAATTTTACAATATTCGGAACACAGTTAAATGTTGATAATGATGATCAAGTATTTAAAACTTATTTTATTATTAATATTTGTGTTATCTGAAAAGTCTGTAATAATTGTCATGTAGCTAACTAGCTAATTGAAAAACTGTTAGTGAGATCATTGAAATTGCTTTGATGAATTTAGTTTCTTGAAATCAGGCTCAAAAGATGCAAGACATAGTTTTAAATCCAGACTTGCATTAAGCTTGCTGCAGTACTTATATTTTATTTTATGAAGGTGTAAGAAGAAAAAGCTCTCTCCACTAGTTCAGGATAAGTCAATGGCAAGAGGTATTTGAGTGCCTTCTTATGAAGCTATTTGTGTTCCTCACTGACATCTACCCAGAAGTTAGTAAGATGCTTTCTTTTAAAATCAGAATTTAAAGAAGAATCAGTTGAAAGTTTGATTAACTGCTCTTTTTCACTGACTGATAGTTTAGCTTCTTTGAAGAATTCTTCATTGAAGGGATCTGCAATCCAGTTGTTTTCTTTTCCATGTTGAGGGAAGTACTTATAAAAGGACACTTTAAGATTTTCCAAGTGACTTACAATATTCTCTTTCATGTTTCGAAATAGGGGCAAGTCATTCTCAGAGAAGTTGTGAGGAATTTCAAAAATTTCAGGCTGACCTCTTTCAATATACGCTTTCCAAAAGTCTAGTGTTTTAGTCATTAACTCCATTTTGTCAGTTATTTTGAATACAGTGATTGAGCTGTTTTGAAGTCCCAAGTTGAGTTTGTTAATTTCTAGAAAAATATCTCATATATATGCAAGACTTTGAAGTCAATCACTGTCTTGAAACTTTGGGGTAGGAGGGAAATCACTGCCTTCAAAAAATACCTGGACTTCATGTCTAAGTTCAAACATCCATGTAAGTACTTTGCCACAAGAAAGCCACCTTACCTCCATATGCAAAAGGAATGTGCTGTGAATGTTGTTCATTTCTTCACACAGCGCTTTAAACAATCTTGCAGTTTCATGGTTGTGACTTAATAAAATGTATTACAGTCTCGAGAACATCTTTCAGTTTACTAGGAAGAGGCTTGGATGCAAGACTGCCTATGAAGCCAGCAGTGACTCCATGGTACGTGGAGAGCTACTTTTTCAATTTGGCCACAGAGGTCTATAAAACAACCTGTTATAGGCTTGCCTCCATCAGTGCATATGCCACAACAATTCGACCAACTAGTGCCCCTCTCAATGAAATAACCATTGATTGGATTAAAATATCTTTGCCTATGGTACACTCTGTCAATGGGTAACAAAGCAACAGGTTTTCCTCAATTTCATTTCCTACCAAGTACCTCACAATCATGAGCAAAATAGATAAATCACCAACACCTACACTTTCATCGACCTGGATTAAAAACAATTCACTTTTTCTAATTCTATCTACTACTACAGCTTCAACACTCTGAAACATTTCCTGACTTCGTCAACACATTGTATTGTTTGAAAGAGATGGTATTGATTTTGTGGACACATTCTTCTGTAAACATACAAAAACCAGTATCCTTAATACAAGGAGAAATTAAATCTTCAGTTATGGTATGGTTTTTACCCCATTTAGCTACATGAGAAGCAATATGGTACAAAGCCTAAAATGCATTCTCATTGTCTTTCTTTCCTGACATCATGTATGAAGTAGAGTTGGATGCTTTTGGAAGCACCAAAAATAATGTATATTTCTTTGTTTTTATACATTGGATGTTTTGTTTCTAAATGTCACATGAGTAGAGAGGGTGTCATGCAACCATTGGATAGTATTTCCCCACACACAACACACGAAGGCTTACAACAGTCACCTCCCCTACAAATGAAAACCTGTATTTAATATACTCTTCAGAGTATTTCCTTCTTTTCTGTGTAGTATCAGAAGCACACACCTTTTTACTATCTCCCAAAGTGGGTGCACTCATAGCTACGAACACATGTTGAGAAGTACTTGGCGATGAGTTTTAATTTACATCAAGTTTTGGTTTTTTAACCATTCCTGTTTTCAACCACTGATCCATAAATGACATGCTTAAAACTCACTGACAATACTAATTGAAACTATGTTAAACATTAAATTAAAAAAAAAGAGCTACTTGAAAATAATCACAATTAAAGACAAAGCACTTACTTTTACTCAAAGAGTCTGGCTACAGATGTATTTATATGTTTGGGGAAGTTCTAGAAACATCACAAATGTATTGTTCTGAAACTGTGCATAAGAATCGGTAGAAAAGTGGTTTAGGGGAAGGGATCGTAACCACAGGCTCACCAGTCATCATTCATGAATGTGATCTAATTTTGAAGTGTCTCCATTAACAGTGATTCAAACTTAACATTTATTATTCCATAACTAATGCTTTGCATTTTGTTACTTTGTTTTTTCACCATTATGGATTAATTTTTATGTACTCCTAAACGGCCCAGCATGTACCCCTTGGGGTACGTGTACCACAACTGAGGAGCCGATGATCTATATATATGATACAGGGGCTGGGGGGTAGTATCTCCTACGAAATATCAGATTGGTGCAAATGTAATTGTGGTTTTTGCATTGTTGAAATTTGCCATTTGATACTGGAATACATTCTTAAATAAATGTGGTTATGTTATACATCATTTTAATGTGCATTTCTCACTTTTGTTGTTGTTGTTAATGGCTTATTACTTGCTGTTTATTCTGTGTTTATTTTAGACCATGGAAATGATGTTAGGAAAAAAGCAAATTCAAGCAATTTTCTTATTCGAGTTCAAAATGGGTCATAAAGCAGCGGAGATAACTCGCAACATTAACAACGCATTTGGCCCAGGAACTACTACCGAATGTACAGTGCAACGGTGGCTCAAGAAATTTTGCAATGAGTCAAGAGCCTTTAAGATGAGGAGTCTAGTGGCTGGCCATCAGAAGTTGACAACAACCAATTGAGAGCAATCATCAAAGCTGATCCTCTTACAACTGCATGAGAAGATGCAAAAGAACTCAACGTTGACCATGCTATGGTCATTCAGCATTTGAAGCAAACTGGAAAGGTGAAAAAGCTCAATAACTGGGTGCCTCATGAGCTGACCAGAAATTAAAAAAAAAAAAAATTGCCATTCTGAAGTGTCATCATCTCTTATTCTATGCAACAACAAACCATTTCTTGATTGGATTGTGACATGAGATGAAAAGTGGATTTTATATGACAACTGGTGACAACCAGCTTAGTGGCTGGACCAAGCAGCAGCTCCAAAGCACTTCCCAAAGCCAAACTTGCATCAAAAACAGGACATCATCACTGTTTGATGGTCTACTGCTGTTCTGATCCACTATAGCTTTCTGAATCACGGCAAAACCATTACATCTAAGACGTATGTTCAGCAAGTCAATGAGATGCACCAAAAACTGCAACACCTGTAAGCCAGCATTGGTCAACAGAAAGGGCCCCATTCTTCTCCATGACAACGCCCAACTGCATGTCGCACAACCAATACTTCAAAAGTTAAACGAATTGGGATGAAGTTTGGCCTCATCCACCATATTCACCTAACCTCTCGCCAAATTACCACTTCTTCAAGCATCTCGACAACTTTTTGCAGGGAAAATGCTTCCATAACCAGAAGGATGCAGAAAATGCTTTCCAAGAGTTCACTGAATCCTGAAGCATGGATTTTTGTGCTACAGGAATAAACAAACTATTTCTCATTGGCAAAAATGTGTTGATTGTAATGGTTCCTATTTTGATTAATAAAAATGTGTTTGAGCCTAGTTATAAAGATTTAAAGTTCAGTCCAAAACTGCAATTACTTTTGCACCAACCTAGTAACAACAAAAACCCAGAGCTCCCAGTTATAGAATTACGCACCCAAGAACACTAAATGAGTAGAGTAACTGGTTACCAGTAACTCAAGATAAGTATCCCGGATCATTATGTAAAATTATTATCTTCTATTATTGTAAGTCAAGTTTCAAATATTAAATTTCTATGTGACCTTTTATTCTACAATTAGCTAACAAAAACACTGCTGTATGATCCTTCAATAATATCTCTATCTGGACATGCTGTCCAGAAGAACTTTCTGCAATGACAAAAATGTTCTGTAGTTGCACTGTCCAATATGGTAGCCACTAGCTACATATGACTATTAAGTATCTAGTGTGACTGAGAAACTGAATTTGTAATTTTATTTAGGTTTAATTAATTTAAATAGCCACATGTGGCTAGTGGCTACAACACAGGACAACAGAGATCTAGACGAATATAATTCAGAGTAACACTTCACTATCTATTACAGTCTAGAATTCCCTATGTGAATTTCAAAAGTTCACTTGCATCTTGCTATCAATTGAAATGCCTTAATTCTAGGTCTTACATTCATCTACCAAACAGTCCTGTCTAATTTGCTGTATCTGAGCTCCTATGGACTAGAGAAACAAATATCCATATTATTTTAACTGTATCAGGCTTAGGGCTGAGTAAAACACCCATTACGATGGTTACTACAAACAAAACAGAAAATAAAAAGTGTTAATGAGGATGTAGAGAAATTAAACTCTTGTGCATTACTGGTAGAACATAAAATTATGCAGCTGCTATGAAAAACAGTATTATAGTTCCTTAAAATACTCGTATTAAACACAGAATGACCAGTTGACCCAGCAATTCCACTTCTGAGTAGAGAACCAAAAGAAATGAAAGTACAGACTCAAACAAATACAGACATACCTCAGAGATAACTGCAGATCCAGTTCCCGGACACCAGAAGAAACCGATTTTCTCAAGAAAGCAAGTATTGCAATAAAACAAGTGACACAAACTTTTTGCTTCCCTGGTGCATATAAAGGTTATGTTTATACTACATTGTAGTCTATTAAGTGTGCAATACCACTATGTCTTAAAATAATGTACATACCTTAATTATTAAATATTTAGTGCTAAAAGATGCTGACTGAGCCTCTAGCAGGTTGTAATCCTTTTGTTTGTGGAGGGTCTTGCCTTGATATTGATAAAAATTCAGTGTCTGTGAAGCTCAATAAAGCAAAGTGCAATAAAACAAGGTATGTCTGAATCTGTACACCAATGCTCATAGCAGCATTATTTACAATATCCAAAAAGTGAAAACAACCAAAATGTTCATCAATAGATGGTTAATCAACAAAATGTGTAATATACAAACAATGCATTATTTAGCCTTTAGAAAATGAAATTCTGATATTCTACAACATGGATGGATCTTAAAGTCATTATGCTAAGTGGGTATATCGTTAACAGGACAAATACTATTATGATTCCACTTATATGAGGTACCTAAAATGGTTAAATTCATAGAGACAGAGAAAGTACAGTTGTTACCAGAGACTGGGGTAAGGAAGAAATGGGGAGTTATTGAGTATAGAGTTTCAGTTGGGGATGATGAAAAAAAAGTACGAGAGATGGATAGTAGTGATAGTTACACAACAATTTGAATGCACTTAACAACACTGAACTGTACACTTAAAAATGGTAAATTTTATATTATGTATATGACAATCACATTTAAAAAAACAGGCTGGGTGAGAGTCTAGAGAATCTTAAGTAAGTATAGTGCATGGGATTTAATATGTGGATTTTATAATACCTATTTCAGCTATTTAGATAGCTTTTTTACTGGGGTCAGAATAACTGCTATTGCCAGATAACACATAATTTTAAAAGAGATTAATCTTCATGCCTGCTCATTTTCAGAAACACTATAATATTTCTGTTAACACGTTAACAGAAAAAACGCAATACAGTGTGGTGATGATTTTGATATTACTGTCTGTCACAGTTATCAGTTTCCATTAAACACACACACACACACACACACACATGCGTGCACACAATTTTTAATCTTAACTAATATCTCATCTTGTCTAACATTCCATAGTTTATACATTTTATTTCATTTGTCTACCACACTTCTCCACATTTAAGGGTGCCAAGACTATAGAGATCAGAAACTATTTCTCCATTACAATTCCTTCAGTTGTATCAGTAAAGTTTTTTCAAGGTGCAGTTAATCAAAAAGGGGACCTCCTGCAAAAATTGCCCTCAGACTGAACTTTTCTTATGAATCCAAAGTACTTATATTTTATATTTCAAGTGCTATCAGCAGTCATTCTTCTTAGTCTACATTTTATGTCAGAAGAGAATCATAGCACTGATTGTAACAATAAAGATTTAACAAAATAATATTATCATCGTGACAAGATAAGTATTTTGACAAAATAACATTCTAGGATTCAAAATATTACTTTCTACTTTAGATTTTTCTAAAGTGGGGAGTATAACATTGAGTTCCATAAGATATTTAAGTAAAACAGAAGTTACTACACAAATAGAAATCACAGAGAAAACAAAAATAAACATGGTAAATCCTAGCATAATCCTAATCTCTCCTATTTCCTGGAAATCTATTTAACATGCCAAAGTCTGAAAATCCAAGTTATTCTGAAAAGACCAACTTCATGCAAATAAATTAATAAGCTTGCTTTGAACACACTGAAGATATTCAATGAATATTAATGGAGAGAATATGTTTGGGAAGAGGAATAAAAGAGCAAAATAATGTAATATAATAAAACAATAATGTCTTTGGAAGATGGAGAAAACTGAGAGGAAAGATTATATATGTGACCTAAAGTTTCCAATTTAAAACACCTAGGTAAGTTTTTATAAAAATTTGATGGTTACATTTTAAGCATACATATATTTTAAATTTCTATTACTAAACATGTATTCAAAAAATTGAAAATTAAATTAACCACCTCTTTCATAGAAAATGAAAATTTCTCAATTCTGGCTTATATGTCATTTTATATATACGGTCTGACAATTATGTTCATGAACTCGTCCTAGAAAAAGTGCTACATACCTCGCTGCTGAATAACACTATGGTCACCTTTGAAGTACTCCCCTTGGGAAGCTATGCACCAATGCTAGCACCTAGTCTACCCTTCAAGCAATTTTGGAACTTTTTCTGGAATGACCATTAGAGCTGTCGCTGTAAGACCATAGATGTCTGAATGTCATCAAAATGTCTTCCTTTCGATATTTCCTTTATTTTAGGATAAAGAAAAAAATCATTGGGGGCAGATCAGGTGAGTAGGGAGGGTATCCCAATAGTTATTTGTTTACTGGCTAAAAACTTCCTCACAGAGAGTGCTGTGTGAGCTAATGCATTGTCATGACACAAGAGCCAGGAGTTGTTGGCGAAAAGTTCAGGTAGTTTTTGTCTTTTTCACACAGCCTTTTTAGTACTTCCAAATAGTAAACTTGGTTGACTGTCCAGCTGGTACAAATTCATAATGAACAATCTCTCTGATATCAAAAGTAAGCAACATCATTTTGATTCTTGATTTAAACTGACAGAATATTTTTCGTCGTAGAGAATTGGCTGACTTCCATTGTGCATTTTGATGCTTTCTTTCAGGGTTATATTGGTACACCCATGTTTCATCACCAGTGGTAAAACGGTCCAAAACATCACCTTGCCTCTCCAAAAGGTCTAGGCAAACTTCGACTCTCCTTTGTTTTTGTTCATCAGTGAGCTCCTTTGGGATCATTTTTGCACACACCTTTCTCATGCCAAGTATTTCAGTTAAATATTTCCTGTTTCTCTATCAATGTTTACTTGGTCTACTATGCTTCTCACAGTCAGCCAATGATTTTGATGCACAATTCCACAAATTTTTGTCAGTTCTGCTCGTTACTGGCGACCCTGACCTCTCTTCATCAGTGGCACGTTTAATCCATTTGTACACTGTTGTTTTCTTCATGGCATTATCTCCATAAACTTGGACTACACATGTCCCAGATTTCACTTCCACTCTTGCCAAGTTTTTTTTTTTTTTAATTGGGGTGACATCTGTTAGCAAGGATTACATACGTTTCAGGCATACAATTCTACAGTGCATTGTCAACTTGATGTATAATAAGTTCACCACCTAATGTGACTTCTCTTTCCATCACCTTATATTTAGCTCCCCCCCTCCTCTCCCACCCCCTCCCCTTTCTCCCCTCCCTAACCCACTCATCCCCAAATAAACATTAAACTATTGATTGTGTCCATGGGCTATTTGCTCATTTCTTTTTTTCTTTGCTTTCAGTTTATATTCCGCATATGAGTGAAATCATGCAGTTCTTTGTTTTTTCTGTCTGGCTTATTTCACTTAGCATGATGATCTCCAGGTCCATCCATTTTGTCGCAAATGGCAATATTTCCTCTTTTCTTACAGCTGAGTAATATTCCATTGTGTATATGTACCATCTTGCCAAGTTTAAAAAGAAATTGAATGTTTGTTCATTGCTCTAATTCAAGCTCCGACATTCTTGTGACAGCACACAAAAAACATGCAACAATAACAAACGCCACTCAGCAAGATACCACCACACATCGACACCAACACAGCTGTGAGACGATATACCAAAGTTATGAAACCTTACCAAATTGTTTGAACAGTGCTGCCAACATAAGCACACAGTGGCAAGTTCACAGACTTAGTTGTCAAATCTCATATGATTCAATGTCCAATGTCAATAAGGATTCTCATAACTATATCAAAATATACATACGAAGGCTGTCTAGAAAGCATCCATCTAATATGAAAAATAGAGGCACTTATGGTTGGATTTTTTTCTAGACAGCCCTCGTACTATGAAAAGAAAATGTAACCAGAGCATAATAATATTTCAATAGTCACATTTCTCAATACAATGTTATCAGGAATTGCTAACCAGGGTAAAATTATAGAACCCTTAAATAAACCTACGCAAACATTTGAGTTCAACTCTACACTTAAATGAAAATGTAAAGAAAATGAGAGAATACAGGAGTAGCCACAATGATTGCCATTGAACAGACAAGAGAAACTTCATACTCATCTGAAATCCATACAGCTTACCCAGATACTTACCACACATATAATTAAAATGACTGATTATATTTTTATTTACTTTTCTGAAAAAACATTTCCTTTGCAAATAATGATGAACTAAAAGAATCACGAAAACAAGAAAATGCAGGAATGCTGAAACATGTATTAGAGAAAACCTACCCTTTAGTTGACTCACAATTAAAATCATTAATTTTTTTGAGTCAGTTTTATTGGAATTAGTTTTATCACACTCTATTCTTCATTTTTCCCACAAGTGCAATTCCTGAACAAAGACCTAAGTTATAAGTTCAGAAGCTACAGCATATACAACTGAAAAAATGTTCAAAAATTAAAACTTGAGCACAAGTAATTAGTCCAATGAGATAGCGGAGAATCATTCTCACCTATTACAAAAAATATTTTTTTGAAATCTCTAAAATCACATTATTTCCAAAGTTTCCAATCTAAGATTTTTTCAATTAAAAAGTTTTAATTTACCTTTGTTATTTTCTTGCTAGAATTCAAAGTTTGCAAACATTAGGAGTAAAAGAAGTACAGAATTTCAAAAATATCCTCAAAGGGGGCTGAGTGAGGTTTCCTAGCTTTTAGTGACAGCTGATATCACCCTAAATAGAGAAATTCACAAACCATGAAACATTCCTCAAACTAAAGAAATAAAGCACTCTAATTCACTATCAGAGTAGGAAGTCAAATAAATGTAGACTCCAGAATGTGTAATAATTTAACATAATGTGGACAATATCTCTTATCTATAAGAAAATAATATTTGATTTAATGGAAAAAATATTAGGAAAAAACCTTAAGAGACACCTCAGCAAATAAAATATACAGATGGCAAATGAGCACAAGATGCTCCACATATGTCATTAGGGAAATGCACATTAAAATATTACCAGTGTATACCTGTTAGAATGGCCAATACGCAGAACATTGACAACATCAAATGCTAGCAAGGATATGGAGCAATAGCAACTCGCATTCATTGCTGGCAGGAATGCAAAATGGCACAGCCACTATGGAATACAGTTCAGTGGTATGTTACAAAGGTAAACATACTCTTATCATACAATCCAACAACTGCACTCCTTGGTATTTACCCAAATGAACTGAAAACTTAAATGTCCACACAAAAATCTATACACAGATGTTTATAGCAGCTTAATTCATAATTGCCAAAATTTGGAAGCAACCCAGATATCCTATTAATAGACAAATGGATAAACAAACAGTAGTATATCCAGACAATGAAGTATTATTCAGCACACACACAAAAAGGAGCTATCAAGCCATAAAACGGCATGGAGAAACTCTAAAAGCACATTACTAAGTGAAAGAAGCCAATGTGAAAAGGCTACATGCTGTCTAATTCCAACTACAGTAGACTCTCAGTTAAACTGGCACCCATGGGGATTGGTAGAGGCTGGATAAATTTAAGTAGACTCTCCATTAACTAGAACTTAAGCCACCAGCACTCTCAAGCAACAGGCAAAAAAATATTGCCAGTTGCTTGAGAGTGCCAGTGCTTGAGTTCCGGTTAATGGAGAATCTACTGCATATGACAGTCTAGAAAAGGCAGAAAGAACTACAGAGACAGTAAAAGATCAGTGACTGCCAGAGGTTGGAGGTAAGAGAGCAATGAACAGGCAAAATAGATGATTTTTTAGGGCAGTAAAACTACTTTGTATGATACTATAATGGTACATTTGTCCAAACATATAAAATGTACACAAAGAGTGAGCACTAAGGTAAACTATAGACTTTGGAGAATGATGTGCTCACGCAGGTTCATCAACTGTCAGAAATGTACCATTCAGGTGAGGGATGTTGATAATGGGGGAGGCTATGCATGTGTGCGGACAGGGAGTATATGGAAAATCTCTGCACCTTTCTCTCAATTGTGAACCTAAAACTGCTCTTAAAAATAAAATCTTTTAAAAAAGACATTACAAGTGATAAAGCCATGAAAAGACATGGAGAAGGCTCAAATGCATATTGTTAAGTGAAAGAAACCAATCTAAAAGGCTACATACCTGTGATTCCAACTATATGACATTCTGGAAATGATAAAACTATGGAAGACAATAAAAAGATGAGTGCTTACCAGGGTGGAGAAAGGAATAAACTGGTGGAGCACAAGCAATTCTTAAGGCAGTGAAACTATTCTGTATATTATAATGGTAGAAATGTGTCAAAGCAATAAATATTCATGTGAAGTTTATCAAGGTATAACACAAAGAGTGAACTCTAACGTATTAATGAATTACGGACTTCAGTCAATAACAATATATTCTTTACAAAA
The DNA here is from genome assembly GCA_004026885.1 of Lyroderma lyra. NCBI lineage: Eukaryota > Metazoa > Chordata > Mammalia > Chiroptera > Megadermatidae > Lyroderma > Lyroderma lyra. The sequence continues at coordinate 225,057 of PVJL010001768.1, forward strand.
CAACATATTAATACCGGTTTATCAACTATTAACAAATATACCATACTAATGCAAGATTTTAGTAAGAGAAATGGAAATGGTAATGATATGGACAACATTGTACTTTCCACTCAATTCTTTTGTAAACCTAAAACTGCTGAAAAAATTAAAGTTCAATCATTTAAGAAAATGCATAAGGAAGTAACAAATTTATATTTAAAAAAGCAATCTCATACTTCATTTCAAAATAATTTCCAATGTATTAAAGATTTAAATGTTAAAAATAGAAGCCATGAAAGAATTTAAAGACAGGCAAATGTTTTTATAATCGTGGTGACAGGAAAGCCTTTCTAAGTATATCAAGATCAGAAATCTCACACTTACACACACACACACGCACACACAATGGAAAAATCTATATATAAATGTATCTGTGTATTTTTTAAAAATCAAAGTTTAAAAACAAATGACAAGCAAGGGAAGCTAGCTGCAACTTACATGGCAGAATTGGTATTTCTAACATAGATTTTTATATCTCTAAGAAAAAAGAAAAAATGGTGGTTGGAAGTGCAAATGACGTGAAAATAATTTTTACATTGTTGGTTTTTCTTTAATCAAAGAAATACAAATAAAACATCAAAATGACTAAAGGTATATTCCACATATCAAAGCAGAAAATATCAAAAAGATGGATAATACTCTGTATTTTTTATAGTGAATTAGTCATTCTTCCACATACTACCTAAAAAAATTAAATTGAGTAACATTTCTAAGGGTAATTTAATAAATCACATCAAAAGCCTTTTTAAAATGCACATCACCTTTTACTAAGCAATTCATTTCTAGGGATTTGTCCAAAAAATACAATAAAGGATGTAGAAGAAAAAGGCATCTACAAATGCAATGTTTATAATTCAGAAAAATTATATGCCTAAATGCTCCTAGGAAATCAATAAAACTACAGTAAATCTATACAATATAGGGAGTTCCCTGATGGTGTAGTGGCTTAAGGCTTCAGTGCTGGCGCTGTCAACGCTGCGGCCTGGGTTCGATTCCCAGCCAGGGAACTACCCACATACCAAAAAAAAAAATCTATACAATATAAACAGTCAATTAAAATAGTACAAATCTATTAAAATGGAAAGACATCTAATAATTTTATGGTATAAAAATGGTTAATATGTATAGTACAGAGAAGTTACATGATATGCAGTTAAGCAAATTAAATCACACCACCTTGCTCCACCAAAAAAAAGGGGCAATTCCATCTATCAATCCACCCAGTAAGTGAATGTCACAAACAAAAAATCAGAAGGGAGAACACTGTTCCCTAGGGTAGGGTCCATTTTCATGTACCTCTCATAATGTAAGCATTTACCTCTATATAAATTAATTGTGCTGAGTGTGATCCTAGAATTGTATGCTTTTAGTACAAGAGGTCATTTAAACACAAGCCAAACTACTTCATCTATTGCTCAACTGAAGAAACAATTATTTCTTCCCACTAGAAGAAAAAACAACTGTATTGTAGTTAATGAGACAGTGCTAAATTCCTGAAGGATTTTCACAGATAATTTTAATCTGATGTGATTTTTTTCAACTTACATGCTGATTTTAAATATCAATTCCCATGAAAGAAACAATTCTGTTTTACTTGCCGCAGGGAGTTTGTACTGCAAAATGAAAGTATGTGTATATATGTACACAAATAACAACATTCTAAAAGGACATTCACCCTATGGAAGAAGTAGGACAGAGGAGAGAAGGCTGAATAAACACTGAAATATAATCTGTTATTTCAGAAGGAAAAATTGTTAATTGACTAAAAGCAAGTACAATGTTTTTATTAACTAAAATATGTAACAGTCAACTCTATTCCAGCAAAGATACACTGCTTTCTTTTAAGTCAATGTACACTTAGCCATTTTGATCCCCAATAAGAAAATATCATTATAAAATTTTAAAGTATGTATTACAATTTGTTTCACACACTAGAAACAGGAAAAATGTCAAGCCAAAATATAAATTATTTTAAAATAAATGAGATACTTGTATTAGAACATAGAAAGTGCTTAATAAATGTTAGCCATTATTACATTTTATACATACTTTAAAAGGATTCATAATCTGACATCCATTAGAATAACTACTATCAAGAAAATTGAAAACAACAAGTGCTGACAAGGGTGTAAAGAAACTGGAACCCTTTTGCACTACTGGTGGGATTGTAAAATGGTGCAACTGCTATGGAGAACTATGAACCTGCTACGTTGGCAGCACTGTACAAACTCAGTAAGGTGTCATAACCCAGTTGTTTGTACAATGCTGCCAACATAAGCGCCCGGTGGCAAGTTCATGAATTTAACTGTCAGATTTTGAGTGCAACATCAGCTCTGATGGCCATCCCAGAAAAAGAGTTCCAAAATTGCTTTGAAGGGTGAACTAGGCGCTGGCGTCAGTATATAGCTTCCCAAGGGGAGTACTTCAAAGGTGACCGTAGTGATATTCAGTAATAAGGTATGTAAGCACTTTTTCTAGGATGAGTTTGTGAAATTAATTGTCTGACCTCATATATAATCTGAACCTAATCATGAGAAAACAAAGGACAAACTCCAAATGAGAAACATTATGTATAAAAATAAGAGCAGTGGGGAACTGTATGGTTCAAAAATGTCAATGTCACAAAAGACAAAGAAAGGAAGGCTGTGGAAATGTGCCCAGATTAAAGAAGACTAAAGACACGTTGAGAACTAAATGCAATACCTCATCCTACACAGGTGTACTAGAAAAAATAATTAGAAAAGGAAAAATTTAGTAGGAAAAATTTGACCATATATAGATGACACAGCTTAAACTAGAAGAGATATTTTAAAATGCTTTTATAGCTCTGTCATTACAAAGTTCTAAAGAGAGCTCAACCAGATTCAACATTATCAAAGCACTGCATCATAGTAGTAGTAAGAAAAACTAGGGGAGAAGGGGGAGGGGGTGGGAAAGGAAGGAAGGAGACTTAAATATATGGTGATGGAAAGAGAAGTCACATTAGGTGGTGAACTTATTTACAAGTTGACAATGCACTATAGAATTGTATGCCTGAAACGTATGTAATCCTTGCTACCAGATGTCACTGCAATAAGTCTAACAATAAAAGTAAATTAAAAAAAAAAAGAAAAACTATTAGCAAATAATCTAATTCAATTAAAACCACCAACTAAAATAATAGTAAAATTTTCTTCCAATTCCATGAAGTTTTAGCCAATAGTCTGATCCATACCTGTTATGGTCTTCTCAAACTTAGCCTGCAAAGTTTTATATAACACACATACACACACAGTTAACATGAGACTTTAAATATAACATCACTGGGACCAATAGTAAGTCATAAAAAATCTAAAATTTTGACATTTTACCATTATAGCTGAAATTCACAAAATTCAATTACTAATAAACTTTTCAAAACATGTAAATTCCATCATTAGCAGCATTCTTCTTCACCAGTAAAATGTTTTTTAAAAAATACCACTGATCCTACAGATCAATGTTAAACATGCTTGTTGTTAGTGCTCTTTATCACATTAAAATAATTTATGATAAAGAACATCCTAATGGTTGATGGTGAATAGAGGTTCTGGATTCAGATTAGGTGAGTTTAATTTCTGGCTCTAGGATTTAGTATCTGAGGGTCCTTGGGCAAGATATGTCATCCTTCAGTGCCTCAGTTTTCTAACTTATAAAATGGTATAATCAGGGAGCTAAACATGGTGATAGAAAGAGAACTCACACTGGGTGGTGAACTGATAATGCAACAAGTTGATGATGCACTGTAGAATTGTACACCTGTAACCTATGTAATTTTTGCTAACCAATGCCACTCCAATAAGTCTAACAATAAAAAAACTTTTTTAAATTAAAAAAAAAAAAATGGTATAATCACCTCATAGGTGAATCTAAACCTCAGTGGGTTTTGGTAAATAAGTGAGATACTTGTATTAGAACATAGAAAGTGCTTAATAAATGTCAGCCATTATTACATTTTATACAAAGGATTCATACTCTGACATCCATTAGGATAACTACTATCAAGAAAATTGAAAATAACAAGTGCTGTCAAGGGTGTAAAGAAACTGGAACCCCTTTGCACTACTGGTGGGATTGTAAAATGGTGCAACTGCTATGGAAAACTGTATAGTGGTTCCCCAAAAAATTAAAACTATAACTACCATATGATTCCCCAATCCAACCTCTGGGTATATCTCTAGAAGAATTGAAAGCAGGATCTCAAAGAGATATTTGCATACCCATATTCATACCAGCAATATTCACAATAGTTAAGGGGTGGAAACAACCCAAATGTCCATTGATGGACAAATGGATAAACAAAAATGTGGTATATACATACAACAGAATTATAGCCTTAAAAAGGAAGGGAGTCCTGTCACATACTACAACATGGATGAGCCTTGAGGGCATTATGCTAATTAAATAAGCCAGTCACAAAAGGACAAATATTGTTATGATTCCCCTTATAGGAGGTATTTACAGTAGTCAAAAATCACACAAAAAGTAGAATGGTGATTTTACCAGGGGCTGGGGGAAGGTGAAGGAATAAGAAAATTGTTGTTTAATGGGCATAAAGTTCCAGTTTTACAAGATAAAAAAGTTTTAAACTATTTCACAACAATGTGAATAAACTTAACACTACCGAACTATACATTTAAAAATAGTTAAGCTGGTAAATTTTACTTACAGTTAAAAAAAGGAGTCATTCTTTGAAACCAAATATAACAAACTTAAATGTTCTTTACCATGTTTACAAGGGCTACTGAAACTATTAGTTAATGGAATAGCAACAGATAACTGGGAGCTAAAAAATTTCAGAAATGGACACTTATTACATAAGCTGGCTTCACTGTGAAGTATGCAGAACTAAAAATAAAATACTGCATTAAAATAAGCTTGTTATATATTGTAGACAAAATACACCAATCACATGATTCAACTTACTCGAGTCTCTAAACCCAGCCTGATAATGAGCCCAGGTTTTTCTCCTGTGTAAAAGGAAAGCAAATGAATTCTCTGATCCCATAAGTAACCCTAGGGGTCTAGACTGGCATGAAATCTCAGGTCCCAGACAAACCTTGGAATCAGAAATGACTTTAAACCACTATGGACCTGAACACCTGAACTCTGACTATAATCAAACCACATACAGTCTTCTTTACTCACAAAATGTTCAAATAAGGTATAAAAAGGTGAAAATATAAAATTAAACATATTAAGTTTTCAAAATACTCGCACCTAAATCAGGAGTTAAAATTAGCCAGACTTTATCTCACATTTATACAAAAATCACCACCAGATGCTTTGGTAATAAATTGTAAATAAATGTATAGCTTTTTAAGATATAACTTTAAATATTAAGCTCTACAGAAACAACTGAAACTCAAAAGTTAAAAACTTTTCTGAAAAAAAAAAAAAACAAAACTTTTCTGCTTTCAATAACTTTTAAATCTTCAAGCCACCCTTCAACAATACTACCAAGCATAAGAGCTAGAGCAATGATTGTCATATGTCACTGAATTGACAGTATTGATATTGAGAATATAAATGAGAAGATGCACCATTATTTCATGTGCCACTAAGACTGTAAAATCACTGCCAACATACAGTGATTGAAATGCATTCCAAATTCAAAGATATTAAAATATTTAAAAACTGGTATCTTAGAACTGACATAATACAGTATGTACGTGCTTGTTCCTCTGAATAATCCCAAGGTACCAGAAACCTGATAATCTATCTTCAACTACATAGGGAGTTGGGGGCGGGGGGCGGGGGATCAACATTTCTCTAACACCAAAACTCAAAGTCCCACAGAACTTTTTTAAATGCATGAAAACAGTCAATACAAACTACCAGTTCAAAGAATCAATAAATAACTGATGCAGACTGCAAGTCCAAAGAACTAACTAGCTAATTTACTATAGTCTAAGTAAATGATTTCTAAACTCAGGAAGACAAGAACCTAAGCACTAGATGATTTCTGAACAATTCAGGTGGTCAAGACCCATGCCTCCTTTATTCCAATGGTCCATAGGTAGCAGCTCAGAGGAAACAGTGCCACACACTAAATGGAAAAACCATTAATCCAGGATTTTTTAGTACATGCTATAAAAAAAACAATGGATTCTGGTTTATCTTATTAGGGCTATTTACAGGCATAAAATACATTACCACACAGTTTCAAAAACGATGGTGCAGTTGCAAAGGAAAAAGAAAATCTTATTGACCTAAAATTTTTCAAAGGTTAATAAATTAACCCAATTTTAGCAAACACAAAAGAATACATTTAAAAATTTAGTAGTGCCACTATTCAATTACAGGATATAAATAAACACCTCTACTAAATTTACCTATTTCAAAATTTCTAAAATGTATTACTTTTCTCACACCAAAAACTGATACCACATCCCATAAAAATTAAAAATACAACAATGCACTATAGAATTGTATGCCTGAAACCTATGTAATCCTTGCTAACAGATGTCACCCAATAAGTCTAACAATAAAAATGAATTAAAAAAAAAAAAAAAGAAAGAAAAAAAATTAAAATACAAATAAATCTAAATATCAAAGTAAATTCACAACCAATGAAATTATGCAGGACAAATTTACAAATATACACTTAATAATTAGGAAACGATCAGAATTCAATTATGTATAAGAATAAACACATTGAAACAGGCAGGCAGAATATGTAAAAAGAACTTTCTCCAAACATAGCAAATCTACCTCCAGTCTACAGAGAAATATAAGCAGCACAGATTGTTTGGTTACTCCAAAAACCATTTAATTTTCTTAAGTTGCAGACTCTACAGAGTAGGACTGCTGCATTCATCCATCTGTCTTTCTGTCTGCCTGTCTATGTCTACATCTATATATAAATGAGGACACATTTTTTTTTGTAAACAATGACCCTATAATATGAAACATTCCTAGGTTTAATGTTGATTTAGAAAACCAAATAACTAAAAATGATTCTTTCCTTTCTTTTTTTTTCCAGAAGAACCCAATTAGATCATCTATTTTGATCTTGAACATTAGAGCTTAGAAATTCAAATTTTAAAAATGTCCATCCATTTAAACTAAAAGGCAAAATGTTGATAATTTTTTAAGATGATGACAAGTATATGGCAGTTCATTACACTGTTCTCTCTATTCTTACATAAAGTTTATGATAATGTTAAAAATTTTTAAATTGTTCAGATGTTTTGAGTGGTCTTTAAAATTTTTTTAATTCTAAAATAAATTTAATAGAAAGTATCAACTTATATTAAGTTATTTGACAGCGTACACTAAGTTGAAGGTAGTCCTTAAACCACATCAAAATTTACACTATCAACAAATAGATATAAGGCCCTATCTACTTGGAAGTCACTGAAGAAATAACTATAATGCGATGAAGTAGATGTCCTATTTTAATATGTCATATAGTCAATAACTAATTAAAAAATGGTTTAGAATTGGAAGGAAAAAAATTTCTACTACAGTAGTTCGCACATTTTAAGAGGCAACAAGAGGGTGGCGAAGGCCAGAGACATATCATCTTGCTTTATATACTGAGGATTGTTTACAAAATATAAGATTTTGTTTTAAAAAAGGCTTACTAACCACTGTTCCATTGCACCCACATATTACAGCTAATACAGTGATACGATAAAGGTTAAATGAGTAGTATAATATCATTTAATTAATGGCAGTGTCAGAAATAGAATTCAGGACTCTTAATTATTTGTGCAGTTCTCCTTTAAAACAATGCACCACCTCAAATTTAAGTTACAGTTAAGAAGAAAATTGTTGAGGGTTCCATGGTGGTGTAGTGGCTAGGCGTTGGGCTATAAACGCCGTGGCCTGGGTTCGATTCCCAGTCAGGGAAACTGCCCCCCGCCCCGCCCCCCCCGCCAAAAAAAGAATAAAATTGTTTCAAATTTCTTGTTTATAAAATAAGATTGGACAAAATCATCTCTAAGACCATTTTCCAGGTCTAAAATTGTGAATGCAAGTTTAAACAGAGATCTATCTTAAGATAATGAATGTTCTTAAACATAACAAAACTCTTCAAACATTTCAGGGACTCCAGAGAAATACAAATCAAATACAGAAGCAAGCTAACAATTGCTCAGTCACTACTTTTTGGGTCCAGAAACATTTTGGCAACTACTCCCTCTTTTAATGGGATATGAAACACTGTTTTCCAGGACCGCTGAAATAATCATACTTTCTGGTTCTTAGATATTTTTGGAAAGTTATTGGTCTATCAAAATATACAACTCACTGATGTTCAAGTTACTGAATGCCTCAGAGAACCAAGTACATCACTCTCTTAAATTTCAAATAAATAAATTCAGAGGAGCATTAAGCCTAGCTGACACAAAACGGTCACAAATAAAGTTTTAATTCCCACCTATTAAAGCCTGAAAGAGGTTGCTCTGAAATATGTTAATAACTCGTTCTATGGAACTTCTGAGCTGTCTGTCTTCAGTTTGGCTTAGTTTCGAACGATACTCTTCCAAAAGGTGCAATGCTCTCTGGGTATCTGAGAAGAAAAACAGAACATGATTAAAATTATATATTTACAAGAAAGTTATTACATACTACCTATGCAGCAAATGATTCTGTAAGATTTAAACAATCTCCCAAATCCTCCTGGTCAGTCAATGCTATTATGTTCATGTATATACATATTCCCTAGAATGAACCAAAAAAATTTAAACATATGTCACAGTAGAAAAAGGAGGAAAATGAGTAGTTTGTAATAAATGTATACTGGTAGTTTACCACAGTAAAAGATCATTTGGTCAAAGTATTAGTAACATAGTTTCAGCTGATTTGAAATGCAAAAGCATATTATCTGAAATTTGTCATTATAATTCAAAACTTGTGTTTCAAAATACTAGCTCTCATTTGCTCATAAAACAGTGTTTAGTAAGAATGATAAAGTAAATGTTAAAACACCAATTCAGAGTTTTTAAAGACATTTCAGAGGGAAAACATTAACTGCCTCTTTAGTCACCAGAGATAACAAAGAAAGTTTGACAAACATATAGGTGTTTCCATCTTCTGAATGGCGTGAGGCTTAGATTTCCTAAGTAATCTAGGACCGTGCTGTTTCATCAGTTACACAAACATTTTTAAAACACAGCAATGAGGAAAAAAGCATACAGGAAAGCGAGTGACATCCACAAGAGAGTTCCGATATAAATTCTCACCTTGCTTCCGGACCGGCATTTTTCTCCAGAATCAGGAAGAGGGCACACACCTTTAAAAACATAAAACAGAAAGGAAAATGAACTAAAAAAAAGAATAGACTCGTGGTTGAACCAGGATTTCCCCCTAAATCAAAAAACTCCCAGCCTTATTTGAAAAGCCCACCTGGCAAAGTTTTCCCAAGTGAAATGAAGATCCTCAAAACCCAGCAGTGTCCAGTCAATCCAGACCAGTTTTTACCTAGGAGTGGGGTAGGTACCTCTGCAAATTAAGAGCGGACACAAGTGGGCTTCCAAATCTCTTCGGAGCCTGCCCCCTCTCCAATGGGCACTAAATGCCTGGACGGGGGCCACCCCTGCCCCGGCGAAAGTATGCATACTCCCCACCTGCTACTGGGGTGGGGTGGGGTGGTGGAGAGACGTGAAGAAGCGCTCCAACCCTTAGCCCCTAAGCCAGCTGAAGCTGTATAAAGCGCTCCGAGAAGGGACCAGCTGGGCTGATCACCCCGCCCTACCCGGGCCCCTACCTCTCGCTTGCCTTTCTCCTGGCTTGCTTCCTCCGGGCTACTCCTGCGGGGGCCGGACAGGGCAGCGGCCGCTCTCCACGACGCCCTAGTGCCCCACATGCACACCTCCTCGGGCCCCCACACCTGCGGCACCACCACAAAGTTCCTGAGAGCGGCGTGCGCTCGGAGCTGGGGTGCACTTCAGTCCAACTCGGGGCGGTTCTCCCGCCCTGCTCCGGTCCACGTCCCCCCGCCCCGCCCGGGGCTCAAGGAGCTGAGCTGAGAGGGGTGAAGGAACGGGGGAGGAGCTCCCCTCGGCGGTCGCACTCCCACTGCCTCTTCCTCCTCGTCGGCCGCCGCCGCCTCCTCACTAGCCGCAGCCAGCTAGCCTGCTCGCCTTCTCCTCTCCTAGCCGCCACACCCCCGGAACCTCGCCTCCTTCGGCGTCCCCAACCGCTCTCCCCCCAAACTTTCCGCCAAGATGGCGGCCCCGGAGCTGGACTGCCGCGCCCCCACGTGACCGCTTTCCCGGCGCTCTCAGCCAATGGGAAGTGAGGAGGCGGCTCGCGCC